>WIXG01000086.1:0-247385 GCA_009869945.1 Mesaphorura yosii
AAATTGAGATATAAATATTGGTTTACCACCAATTCAAGTCTCAATTCAAACAGCGCCTGCTGCACTCTGGGCACATGTGTCCTGTACTAGACCGTGCCTGGATGTGTTGTTAATCTTAAACGTACATATGGACAGACTGTGACGATGAAACTGACACCTTTTCATAAAAAGCCTGTCCCCTGCATTGCCTGCTTGCTCTAGTAAATTATCAGCCGGCAATGATGCTCCCTGCTCATCTCTCGACGAGTGCATCAGTCTACAGCCAATGCCACAATGCAATGTCAGGTCACATCAGTCGGAAAGAAACCACATGAGGTCTCATTGAAAGAGCGGATTAAGAGGCAAAAAATCTCGATATTGAGAAACGAGGTGAGAGAATTGATACAATTTTGTGCTTCCTCGCGCTCATCGTCTTTTGTTGTGTGTCATCTCTTTAAAGAGATGAGTACATGTCACACAAAACGCGCACCACAATGCCAGCCGCATTTACTCCACACTTTTATCACTTTGTAAGAGGACGAATCCAGCAAGACCTGACAAAGAAACTTGCGTAAGTACTCCGCATCTGAATCATTCCGAGTTCAGACGGGGCGCTGCGCTTCTGTCTGGAAACTGGAGCTATAAGCCTGCCATGAATGGGCGCGAGACAGTGAAGCCAATGTTCTCGGCATAGTCGTCGGAAGACGGGACGACCGATTTATTCGCTGCTGGCTGTTTACTTGTTGTCGCGAAAAAGAAGATAGTAAATAGAATGAGTAAAGAAACGAATCTGTGGAAGACGAGCGGGGAAAGGTATTGAAGCATTCCAAATATAAAACACACAGCTGACATTTTCACACACTTGGACACAAGAAGAGAAGGCGCACGGCGAGAAAAAATCGCGTACAAACAACGGAGAGAAAATAAGTAAACTTGAATTGAGTTTGTGAAGCATAAGAAATTATCTCGTTGCTGCTCCTGCTCTCGTACTCGCTTGGAATGGCTTGGGCCTAGAAGACAAGATCTCTTCACAGATTCTCAGATATTGAGTAAATAGACAAGAAGTAAGTGGTCGCCGTCGTGCCGATGTTCATCTGCACCAGAACACGGGAATGTGACGGCGCTTGGACATTGCTCTTAAGCACGCATGCATCGATGCACTTGAAACTGGAATACGGGCGTCATGAGCGTGAATCCGAGCGCAATATTTCTGTTTTGAGGACTTTGCACGCGAGTACGTTTGTTGAATTCGTGTCCAGAATTTTCGTATGAGACTGGTTGACTGGTCTTGCAGAGGCCGGCAAACAGAAAAGTTTTCGCAGTATAAAGCGGCTGTCTTGATTATATCAATGATTAGAATTTTTCATAGCACACTCGATTAATGTTTATCGCCATCAGTCTTTACTCCGGATTCATTAATTATGACCCACACTCAAAATCGTCCTCAAATGGTTCTCATTATTCTTAATTTGACATTGACTCGCTTTAAGTCGATTCCGTTTTTTTGTATGTTTCTGACAGCACACACCGTCGCTTTCATTTCATTTTTATGATAAGCGCTAAATGAGACTAAACACTCACCCTGTGACAATAACGAGGCTTATGTGTCAATCATTTCATTATCTTACTCAACAGTCACCCTTTTCCTTTCGAAACCCAGAGCTAGGCAGTTTGGTTGCAGATCTTAAAAGTTGATTTCTTGGAAAAATGACGGGCGTATGAGCATGCAACGCAAAACAAATAATTGTTATCAAAGAAGTACGTAAACATCGGCATCAGATAATCATCCAGCCGACGCAGTGAAATGGTTCATGCTACGCCGTCACAATCTTTTGTGGCTTCAACTCTGTACCTATTTACATGCAAAAATACGCACTCGCATGGTGCATGCAACGTGATCGCTGCTCGTTTTCAGGACTTGGTCTTGAGTTTTGAAACGAAGAGTTAAGAGCGACCCAACTGATTAATGTAATCAGACTGACTTGCACTCGCGGTATGTACAAAACAGATGCAGGCATTCAAAGCATTTACTTGACTGAGTTTAATTTCCTTGTAAAACTTTGCGAGATAACGCACTTTAATCCAAAGGTTATCGTTTCTAACTTCATTGCAATGCATTGGGAGCAAATGTACCACTTTGAATTTGCGTACGAGCCATCTCTTTAAGATTGCGTCTGACACGAAAATGAGATGTCAAACACGAAATGTTAAATGACTTTAAAACACATGTCAGATCGGCAGACAACTGCGTAGGGTGCTAAAGCTCTTAATGAGTTATTTAATGCATGGTGGGTACGGAAGTGGCCCTTCTCTTGTGCCTTGTCTGTCAGCAGCAGCCTGCTTATCAAAATCATGAAACTGTAAATTCAGAGAAATTCGCGCATTGCATCGCATGTTGGGGTTCGCGGACTGAGCCCTCATTCCGTCACTTGCGAGTGTCCAGATAAACCCACAAGTCAACCTTGTTCTACGCGGCTGTCAAGTGTCTCGAGTAGGAACAAGCAGCTAAATAGTTGCGTGACTGTGACACTCTGCGTCTCAGGCGACCGAGAGCGAGGAGTCAATTCTTTTTCACAAAGCGCCACGAAATCAAGAGACCAGGCCAGAGGGACTAAAATAAAGGTGAGTCTACAGTGCGCATTATAGTATTAATGATCGGGGCTCGGAATTATGTGGAATGAAAGGAATGCATTCATCGCCACTTCTTTCTTGGGAAGAGATGAAAATGAGGCACTTATCATGAACTATAAATATAACACGTTTCCGTGCCGCCACGTTCAAACTGATTGCGAAAGCACAAGCACGAAGAAAATATTTTTTTCATGAATATGAAACCATTTTATGCACTGCTCATCAGTTTGCAAAAATATTTTTACAAACTTTTTGGGGTTGATGTAAGTTTGAAGTTGCTTATTGTAACCGACCGATCATCGCCATACGGACTGGGGTGGCGCTAATTTCTAACCGCGTTGATCGCCAATACTTGAGCTTCATCTTTCCCGATCGCCAACTAGTTTTCAATCTATTTGAGCTCAAGTTTACATCGCATTCCAGCTACCTAAGCCTAATCTGTAATTTTTATTAGGAGATATTGTTCAGGTTGCTAGCCAGTGCACTTGCACACTCAGTACAGCATGTCACTGCGCATGATCATCAAGTGAAGGCTTTGATTGTGAAATAACACGTTTTACTCGGTTTTAAAGCCCATCATTGTCATTGCATTAGTGTCGGTGCACACTCGAGTCAAGAACAACTTCTTTCAGCTTCCTTTATGTAATTGCCGACAAATAAGAAGACTGTCAGTTTGTGTACACTGTGGGACTAATAAATTATAATGGGATAGATTGGATTATGGGTCTCATTCTTTGCCTCGTACTTTGTCACTTGTCTACACTGCGTTGCTTTGTTGTTCGGTAAATAACAATAATCACAACCAGCATCATCACATGTCTCACCATAATTCATTCAACTACCTGACGCTTGTGTGCTCCTTCGCTCATTAGTCTCGGGGCCTTGTGAATTGCAATAATCACAAGTAGGGTGTAATCTCACTTGACAAGAAAGGAAAGCCGTTAGCCATTCTCCCCGTACATGCACCGCTCAAACCCATTATCATTAATTTCAGTTGTGTTATCATAACTTAATTGCAAATTGCCAAAATCTATTTTTCATAATTCCGTGCAGCACCAACTCACGGTGGCTTCGGTGCCAACTTAATGGCGAGAGCACGCAAATGTGTCCGAAATGCCGAGACACAAGCACGAATTCTATTGAACTCGGAGTTTATTAAACACGTATTGAACTTGACTTTTTTAATGAATTCTTGCTGCCTGTTTGGCTTTATTTATTAACCTGGTCATTAAGTCGCAAAACCGGTGCTGGGTAACTTCCCATCACAAAGGCGTTAAGAAATTCGCGTCGACCATTCAATGAGACGTGGTTAAAGAACAAATTAGTCGTACACTTGTGGTCCGTCCACTCCCCACAGCATTGTTCATTTTTTGTGGTTCTGTGAAATTTCATTTCAGACGATGCGTTAATAGCTTGCAACTAAACCTGAATTTGGCAACTTTGTTTCGTATTTCGTGGATTGACCAATAAATCATCGGTACTGTAAATAAATGGCAGAAATACAATTTCAATAATTTAAATGTGGGAGCGAGTCCATAATAGTTCCTAGCGTATGTGTGTATACATTATCATTAATCATGGAGTCTCCGCCTCCATCATCACGTTGATCACTTCGGCTGGCACCAGCACACAAGAATGAATGGACAGAACACGATGCCGATACCTTCGCGCATCTCGCATCGAATACATCACTTCGCATTCATAATTGATTGTCGTACAAATTGTAAATTAGACATTCTACGAAGGACTATAAATCATACCAACTCAGTTTCTTATACGGAGATTTCCATTTGACGGCATTACCATCCTCATTTGCATTAACATTAAGTCCACATTTGTCCAATGTGGGCAGCGAGCGCGGCTGAACAACACTTATGTCTCCGACGTTTAAATCGTAAGATTTAAAACAAGCGGAAGAAAGTGCAGCAACTTAAGCTTAAGTTTACCAGCCATAAAGTCAAGATTGAGTGATTGTATTAAATGTAACCAAACTACGAACAGAAATCAAAATATTGTATTTGTTCCTTACACTTACAAAGCCATGCTTGTCCGAGATGTTGTTGGTTAACTTTAGTTTGTGAAATGAGACAACTTTCTGCATCCACTGTTCGCCCGTCGACGGCGAGTCCGGGTGAATGTACATTCGCTTCGGCATTTCGGGGTCCGCTTTCCCGGCCACCATCCATCGACTGAAAAAAATGAAACAGTATGATGTAATTAAGTCAGCAAAATGTTCGATACTTGATAAGTATAATTACAAGGTGTCTGTGTAATTAGTGAAGCAATGACGCGCTAATATCTCACGATGGTAGGAATCAAGATTCTCAGATGAAGATTCAGAAGATAATTTACCCAATATTGCGAAATACCTGAGCCAATTTTGGTCTTTGGGTTCAAAATGGCAAATGGCTTTTAAACTCGACATTTTGGAAAGCGTGGGCAATATTTAATGTGAGATTGTAATCTGAATAATTCATGGAGTCTTAATAGGTCCGGCTAATACATCGGCGCCAAATTGAAAAATAATGGCAATTTCGTAATAAAACCGTAAATATTGATCATGTGCCTGGCAATTTGATAAATGTGTTTTCAATGTTCGTGTTCCGTGTCCCGTGCATGCCCAGCACTCAGCTCAGGGAGACTCGAGTAATAGGAAGTGTCTGGCGGCGGAGTTGATTTCGTGTGCTTTCCATTTCACGTGTCATTTTATGCACACCTTTTATTTTCGTCTGGTTGGCTCGAAAAGCCGGAATGATGCCTGGGTGATTATGAAAGCCGTATTCAACACGATAGAAGCTTGGTCGACCACCACCAAAGCCACTGCACAGGAACACATTAGCCTTGTACTTAGGGAAGGTGTACGGTTTTCAGGCCGCTGGAATTATTAGCTGTCTTTTGACCGGAATACGTTCGTGTGTAATAATGTTTTGGTCTTGCATTACACCCAGCACCTTTCTCATGTCATGAAAAGGTGAAAACGCAACACTGTTTGTATGCGTGCCCACGCCAGACCAACAACATAATTCCAAGTTGTGAATTCACACAGGAATTAAGAAAATTGCATTTTATTTCCTCTCGACCTCGGCAATGGACTTCAGGGAAGCGGCTTTTGTTCGGGTCGTAAAAGCTAAGGCGAAGCCACCCAAAAATCCATTTCGAAACCTGCGTAATCTGCGTCCGATTGCAATTACCAAATTCGAAATTGAAATCGAAATGGCATGTTGAAATGTCGGGCCTGAATTTCGGGAATGCTGCGCGGTGCTCATTTGGATGGAGATTCGTGGCTGTGCTCGTTGTTTGATGAAGCCGAGCTGGCGAGTAACGTGAACCGACTCCACCTCCATTACATTACTCAGTTGCCATTTACTGCTCTCGGGGGCCTTTCTCCCAGCAGCACACCACGTACGCACGCCGTGGCGTAGTTTAACAATATTCCGGCACTGTTATGTTGTGTGGCATGGCATGAAAGTGCAATATAAAAAGTTTAATGATATTTTTTCCTTCGCCCGAGCACAGACCGACATACATGCCATTTCCTATCGCACTTGGCTCTCGTTATGCACGTCGTACTCGCATGTACTCCTCTGCGAAGGTAATATGCTAATGATTTGGTTGATAGTCGACCACTGCCACCATGGCATGGCGTGGCGCGGAGAGTGAACGTAATATAAATTTTATTATGTATGTATAGATAAAATGGAATTCGGAATGGTGTGTTGCAGGTAGTTATTCTCACAATAATATTATATTTTATTATGGGCCCAGTCTCACTTTCATGCAAAGAAAGGCAAACACAGGAGCAGGACTGGGAAATGTGCGGAGAAATGGAGCGCGCCAGACTTTTACATTAATTTAGACTCGTGTTATTTGACACGACATTCAAACACCTGCTCTCCGGAGCCTTTCCTAATCACTTCCAGTCAAATAATTACACACGAGTCCGGTACAGCCTGCACTCTTAATTGTACTACTCGGTGTGATGCTTGCCGGACGTGTGATGCCTTTCTTGGTACAAAATTGGAGTCTACTGCATTGGCGTTAGTGGCCATGTTGCACGTATTTCGTCACTTACCTGTTGTGAAATTTGTATCTGTAGTCGTCCGCCGCAACAATGTCGAGCAGGAGGATGTATTTGGCCTTTGGATCAAGTCCAGAAACACGGAACTTCATTTGAGGAAACATTTGTCTGAAATTAAAAGCACAAATTAGACTTGAGTCATTTGCATATTTTAAGGAGCATTACGTAACAATCCTAAATAAATCATATTGATCATCGCATCGAAATTGGTAATTGACTCGAGTGAAGGCAACTACGCCTTAATTAAAAAAGTGCGATCATTGGGAATGCCATCATCTCTTTTTGTAGGAATGTCGTGACATTCGACTCATTATTTTACATATGTAAAATCCGGTCTGCAGTCTGCTCATGCGCAAAATTATAATTGATTGATATTTTCATTTCAAGTAGCCAGTTCACACCACCAGTGCAAAACGAATTAGCTTGTACCACGTACAGCGCTTTGTTGTGATCTGGTTTCGGCACATTTACGTTGTCAGTTGAAGTTGATCTCTAGCCAAGGCACGTACGCGGCCTCAGATTCCTTTGGAAGCGATGCTTGCGTTCTTCTGATTGCGTTTGAGAGGGGACCTTCAGTTTCACGCCAAAGCCGAAAGAACGAAATCAAAAGTCGTTCAGAAGTTGTCATATTTGTAATGTCTCAATGCTGATGGCAGGTTTATGAGTTGATGTGCTACATGTTAATAAATCCCAACATAAATTCGACGAGACAGCCATGAACAAACAGCACCAAGATGAACTGAGCAGATAAACGGAACAAGAGTGTAGCGTTTGTTCTAGCTGGATTTGAGTTGCCAGGTTTTCTGGTTCTAATTCGTTCTCTTCGCAGTGATCATAATAATAAAACACAAACATTTGTTTTGTGCCACAATAATTTCATACTGCAGTACGTGTGAGCCATGCACAGTATCATTAAACGGACTCGTCCTATACTATAAAACCCAAAATGCAAGTGTAAATGTAGGTAAGAGTGAGACGAGTAAAGTGAGAGTGTGGTGTCTGTGGCATGGTGCATGGGTCGTATGATACCGGAGCACGGCACGGAGCACCAAGTTAAGACTGAGGCCCTGACGGAAAGATGATAGACTTTTCAACTTGTTTTCACGAACAAACAATAACAGTGCTAATGAGATTATTTATAGCGTAAGGCGTTCCGTCATAAAATATCGCAGGTTGAGACGAGGCAGCCGTTCCTCTCGTCCATCGCAAGAGCGCAGCGAATATGTAATCCTGAGATCATCTCGTCCGACAAAAACCAAACCAAGTCGGTGAGATCGTTCGCCGATGCGATGCCGGAGATTGTGGAATAAATGAATGGAAGCTTTTATACATTCCACTATCATTAAGTTTACTACCAAGTTTACTACTGCGGTCGTAATATAATCCACGCTTAATCCAGCCACAAAAACACACTTTCGAATTGATTCCGTGCCAGCACGGCGACGCGTATCTGCTTCGTGGCCGCAGATCTCGCATATTTCTGAAAGCATGGTCATTGTTTTAATTCTAATCCTCATCAAACAACACGTTACCAGCTGACTGTATGGCCGATTGTCCGTCATACACTCCCACCTCGGATTAGGCGAAAAAAATTTCCAATATTTTTCCACACACTTCTGTCCTGGAAATTTTATCGAATTAGCAAGTAAATTATTCCACTTTAAGTCAGAGATTAAATCTACGCAACTCTAGGTTGATGGTTCCAAAAGAACAGTGACACTTTGATCACGATACAACACTTTAAGTGTTCTACCGGTTGTAAGTACTGAAACTGATCATCTCGAGCCGGCCGATAATCCCTTTGACATTTCCATTCTGTAATAAAAACGAACGGTTCAAAGGTTCAAGACCTGAGAGCAGCAAGTGCAAGTGACAACAAAAACCGCTTTGAAAGAAGATCACAGCTTGTACGTTTCGTCATTACAGCGCATTAAAGCGAATAAACTTTGACTCAGCATTTGACACATTGTAGATTGCTTGCGTGTTGGGTGAAAGAAATATGACCTTTGCAGTGACATTCAAATCTGAAAGTATCATTTCTGACTCTTACTAGGCAAAAATCGAACTGGCATGTAAAGGCAGTGGCTACGAATTTTTATTTTTGTTGCACATTATAAATATTTTGCTAAACAGTATCAAGTTAATTACACACAAGTTCGTCTGTCTCGCTGAGGGAGTTGTAACGCTTGTAATTGGTGATGTTGGCAGGCAGACAGTCTTTTGTAACGGCAACGGCTTCATAGCTTGACTCGTTAAACATATGTATATGTTCCATAATCATCTTGGCGAAACAATTAAACATCGCGGAGTGGATTCCATAGCACGACTGAAAAGCTGCAATTATGCATCATTATCCGTAATGCCACACACAAGCAACGTGAATTATGCCTCCGATGTCGACTTGTTTAATTTTTACCTATTTGGAATTAAGCAATCAAACCATCCTCCTACATAATTACTGGTTCGACTCTTCCAACGCAACATGCTCTGAGTCTTCCCTCGTATACCTATTGCAAAACTCGGTAATTGCAGGAAATGTTTTCGCCAAACAAATCCTACCGTCGTGGTGGTATTATAATCAGCCCTAATTAAAGATAATTCATGACAATCAATAGATTGGCTCACTTGCCGTGATGCATAGCTCCTCCATCTCCGTGTCCTGTCAGTGCAAAATCGAGACGTTTTACAACTGAACTTGAAAATCTGCCTTCTTAAAAACCAGTCAGAGTAATTGGAATGGACAAAGTAGTCGGCCCATAAAGGTATTCAGACAATGGTGAATAATCGTTTGAAACTGAAACTCGCCGAGTCTCCCTTCGCTTAATCCAGCAGTCTACTTATTCAGGGCAGAGTTGCAACCGCTCGCAATGCAGACAGTTCGGGTTGGTTTAATTTTTAAGTACGTCGCACAGTAGCGAAGTGGGTCTGCACCTGACCACGACGACGGACGGAAGAAACGAAGAGCAGTATCGAAGAAGGAGCTTGGCGGCTGTGCCCTGATTATTGTTATTATTATTGTCTTTTCCATTATTTCGAGAGAAGAAAAGGTTTTGTGAGTTAGTGTGAATTTGCGGCACCCTTTGTCAATATTAAAACTATACCCTTAACAACAGTTAAACATTATGAAACATTATTGTCTGTAAATGCGAAAAACCTTCTTGTGTTTACTTTCTGGAGAAAGAAGACACTGAGGAAGGTTGGCGATGAGATATTTTATTGTTATACTTAGTGTGAGACCCTTCAATAATGCGTTTTTGGGTTCATCATACTTCTCTTCGAAACTCAACCAACCAGACGAATTGCAGGGCGCCATGTGAGCTAAAAAGAGAGGCACGCACTTGAGCAGAGACCGATTTTGTGCAATACTCCTCGGCAAAGGTTCCAGTGAAGAAGAAATAATGCCAGTCTAGCATCAGTCACGTAGAAACTCCGACAAAACTGTCGTGTCGTCTCCCTCGCTGCTGCAACGGCACGGCAAACAGAGCCGATAGCTTAACGTGTAATTCATCCAGCCTTTAAAACAATCCATTCCTTTATTTACTCACTCGACTCTCGTCATCGTAAACGATTTTCATCTCGCATCTGTCAAACAAATCCATTTAAACTGAACCCAATTTCAATTCTTGTCTTCCTTACCGAAACATTTGACCGTAACAGACAATGCACACGAGCCATTAAAGTTAAACCATTTTTACGTACCACAACTCATTAACAAAGAGAAAACTACGAACAAGAATACCCGACCTTGGAAATCAGGGAATAATTATAGCCGGCCAGCACTCACCATCGTCCTGAAAAATCCCAACGGGCTAAACCGAACTGAATTGAAGCCTGTCGGCCTAATAAACAGCACAGACCTCGCATACAGCATTAGTAATATGTACAGAATGCAGGTCGCCATTGTGTTTGAACGGTTCAGGGTCTCTTAACGAAACTGCATCAATGACCGAACTCATAGTTCATCCAGCTAGCTTCTGAGTTGGGGTCTGTTCGTGGGGAATAGAGACATATCAAATAATTCATAATACATGATTTAAAGTAGAGTAAATGAGAATTAGGCGCAGTCGGGTCGTGGTCGTGGAGAGAAGAGATGAGCCGAGTGCTGGAAGGATGAGGGACACAAACATGACTGCAGTGCCTGATGATGCTATCATTATTAGATCTGTGTGACCACAACAGTTTGCTATCTCTTTTTCTCGTATTTCCACATCCAGAGCACGGGCCGACTGGAGCGGCTGAGAAGAGTCCTTCACCGCATCCAGAAGCCGAACAGCAGAGCATCGAACAAAAACTCGAATCAAAGGCAAAAGGGGGAATAAAATTTTAATCCACTACACACACAATACACTTTAATGCAGCGCACACAATTTATTATCAATGAAATGAAATTCAAGCCCTTTTTTTAGCCAATGGGATATAAAATATGGTTGGAAATTGAGTTGAAAAGAAAAGGAAAAACACAGCACAGCGGTGGAACAGCGGCAGCTGAGTCGAGCAGATGAGATGCTCGAAAAATCTATATGGATAAATAATATTAATAATCGACTGGGTTTCGTAGCAGCGCAGAGCGGGTATTATTAACATGAAGTATGAAGCTGTCAAAATTACACACAAAAACTTAATTCCGTCCTTCCCGTGCACAATGTGAAAAATTGCTTCTTCACACACATCGCGCGTGCAGCAGAGACGAGTGAGGCGCCGGCCATTTTCGAAACACTTCACATGATGAGATTTGCTCTATTCATTAGAGCAGAGCCCATGTCGAGGAGCAGCCATGCCACGGCGCGACTTCTCTAATTTGTAGCTACGCGAGTGAATGGAACGACGCAGGCATGAGCGCCCATCGTTTAATTCTTATTCAAAGTTGGAGAAATTATTGCCTGCCTCTAATTACACAGCCTTCCACTTGACCGTGTAATTCGTCGCTCTTCCTGTGCGTTAGTGTTACATGCGTGTAATCACAAAGGCAGTAGTGTGCTCGCTTCGAATTTTTTTGGCACATAATGTGTTAAAACACTACCACAGCGGTAGGTAAAAAAGTAAATTTGTAATTTAAGGTATTCATGATATCATGCGAGGTTGGACGTATTCTTCTTCTCGTGTGGAAACAAACAACGGTGCAATTTATTCGAGCAGAGGGATTACACGACCAGCAAACTACACCAGTGCACATGACGACGACACAAGAGCTCGCGTCGTAACGTGTAATCCGGAGCATTGTGTGCGATGGCTTCGCGTGACTTGCCTAAAACAACGGAAGTGAGAGAAAGTAGCTTAGCACCACGACCCAACAACAAGTCTACAACAACATGGCTGATGACGAAAACCCGTGCACAAGAACAATGGAATTACCAGTCGTGTGAGCGAACACGGAGTCACGATGATGGTCTACCGAGAGACTCGCATTCCGCACTTGACCACGTGTTCGTCCGCTCTCGTAATTACAGAGTGCGCCAGAACTCGCGCCGACGGTCATGCCGTACTTCACACATCATGTAAAAATCTCTTGTGTTTGTCCATACCAGCGCTAATCGTCTAAAGCCCTGCATTCGGCACTATTTCCCAATATCGGGCAGAGGCAGTAGAAACGGAAATGCAGTTTTCCAGACGAATTAATTCCACAGGCGTATTAATGACATGCAAGCCGTGAGAATTCTAAAAGTGGAAGGTCTTAAATGTGAAATGACGGTTGTTGAAAATTGCAGTTGACACGTAAAAGCGCGCACACGTTAACACCAACCTGTTCTTGTTCTCAAACTGTCACGAAGAACGGCCGAAGCAACTAATTATTGATATTGTGAATCTAATGTAATTTACACGTTTGAACAGTTCGCACTATTGTGCTGACGTGCCGAAATGCGGCCTGGCCGAGCCCGCAGATCCGCTTCAAATTAAACTTGTGAAAAGGAAATGGGCTTGAAAACCACAGTCAATAATTGATACACACACAACAAAAGTTGTAGTCGAACTATAGATTTTAGCTTCGCCATCATTTGCAATTCCGTGGTGGCAGTTTGTGTGTTTCCATTTCCACGCTAGCCTGCAGCCAATAATTACAATGTACAAAAAGAGAGGAGAAGGCTCGCAAAAAATTCATGATGGTCAAATGACAACCATAATCAATTTGAGAACTTTCATCAATACATGTCCTCGTGCAGTGCACTGTGATGCATCTGTCCATCACTAGATTGCAGCCATCACAGCGGCATGGCTGGTAAAGACTATAATGCGTTCATGACATTATGACAACCGCACTTTGTCATCTTCCCAATCCAATGCCTCCAGGAGCAGAATTTTTTTGCAACTCACTTCGATTTTTCTTCTTGTGATGGTGGTGCCATGAGCCTGGACGGATTTTGAGCATAAGAGCATAACAAAATGGCAAAATGGATGAAAGGGCCGATGAAAATGGTTTTCAAGACATGACAGAATATAAATTGTCATGCATTATCCATGACCAATCTCCTATCTTCCTTTCAGCATCCACCAAAAAATAATATTCATCTATTACTCATTTATGCAGCTGAGTAGTGCGAGAAGAGCGGTAGAAAGTGAAGAGTCATAAAGCCCGGCGTCCGCGGGCAGGCAGGCGGGGTGGGAGAGGACTTCCTCTGCTCCGCTGCCTACGCCGTAGTGCGTGGAGTTTAATAAAACTTGGCAATATGAAAAGGAGAAAGCAATTTCTGAAAGCCTCTCACACTGATGGTGTGCAGCATTGTGCTTGTGCCGGCACCGCTGGGATCTAGCATTTCAAACGCAGAAACCAAATCAAGGAGAGTAGAGCGAGAGCGAGAGAGAAAAGATAGCACTTCCGCTCAATAGATCTCTGGAACCGCACGTCGTAACTTTTACTTTGTGCAGACGAGACGCGACGTGAAAGGCAGCGAGAAGGAGAGTCGGAGTGATGCATGGGAGAGAGCAAGCGTCACTTTTCTCTCGCCGAGAAACTCTCTCTTAGCAAATCACCAGGGCGGAGAGAAAAAGTGAAAAAGAGAAAGATACAGAGAATCGACCGAGAAAGTTCTCACCCTAACAGCCACTACTTCAATCCGTCTGCACACATTCTATGCCTCCACTTCGCTGCGTGCGTGTGTGGCGTTGCGAAATGCGCGTGTAATGCTGGTTGGTCGATCTCGTGTTCCGCGTCTCCCTGCATTGGATTTCCTCCTGTGCCTCGCTCGCTGCACTCGCTTTGAACGACTTCATGGTTGCCGACATTGCATCACATAGCATTACTCCCGGAGAGAGATGTTGATACATTCTATGCGTCGTGCTTGTCTGCTGCTCAGGCCGTCTGGCCGCCCTCGCAAAGCACAGAGCTTTAATTTCACTTTGAACTAGCAAATTTTGAGCGAGCAAGAGTTGAACTTCAACGCACATACTTCAGAAACTGGAAATATGTCGCTTGGAGACTCTTATCATTATGTGAATGCGAGAGTCAAATATTTCAGGGAATTTGCGAGCACCGACTCATTTCCATCCTGACGAATGCGCAAGTGCTTTGTCTGCCACTAATCCGCGTGTTTGCCTACCCGCTCTTCCATGGAGTGAGAGCAGAATATCTGCACCGGAATTCTGAAACTGAATTCCATGAGAAATCGCTTCCATTATAATCTTCCGTTCGTCTGCTCTTCCCCCATCACACGCCGACTCGTCTCGCGCTAAGAACATGGCACCGTGTTTACAATTCCATTAACTTCTGACTTGGTTTAGTTTCACATTATTTTCATGCCATGTTGTCACTTTACTTAACTTCCTCTTCTCATCTCTGCCTCCTCAGTTCCACTGCTGCTCCTCGCGCTCCGTAATAATGTCATCATGGCAATGTTTTAAGGAAGACCTCCCATGACGCATGTATAATGATACTTCTATCTTTCCAGAAACGAAGAAACGAGCGACTGCTGGTGACATTTTGGATTCGAAATCCCGACTAAGTACTGCATTACACCTTCTCGAAAATGGCTCCGCAGGCAACGAACATGCCATGTTGGCTGCTCAATGTCACACTTGCCTTGCTCTTGAAGGATGCTCCAGAATCGACTTGGCACAAACTGCTTCGGTTTCGTGTTTCTTGCTACGAATAAATCTCAGGAAAGTGCCAAGAGCCAAAAGCGAGGATGGAATGTGATCACATGAGAGTAAGGTGTGACTTGTGCGTTGTGCCATAAAACCCAGCGACCCTCCTCCAAAATGCCATACAAACGCACAAATACCAAATTGGTCTTGAGGAATAAAACTTTTATGTACACGCTAATACGCACTGTGCAGTACAATCCGTACGACACAAGCGCCATTTCACTCAGGGGATTTAATTAAGTACAGTCTTTCAAGAGAAAATGAATCAAGTTTTGGTATTTTATATAATTTGCATTTCACGAATCTCTCGTTTTATCTTGTAAATTATGATTATGTGTTGGAGCGTATCGCATCTCAAAGGGGCGCACCGCATCAGCGGTCAACCTCGGCGCGTAATATTTATGATTTTGGCCATTTTATACCATTTACATTGCTCAGCAATGCAGTCGAAAATAATGGAACCCATGATTTTTGTTTTACACGAAAGAGTAGCATGAACAATACAATTAATAATCAGACTTCAAGATAAACTCGGCCCTTAAATGCAAAATGTCATTAATTTAACTCGTGACATTTCTGCTGTCTATCACCATCGCTATACATGGTTCGCAGTAATGTGCCAAGAAATTTTTCATCGGTGCGAATTTGTTCCTGCAGCAGACGCAGACAGACGCGCGGTTAATAATTATTCGCCAACTCCTGCGGCAGCCACTTGACTGTGGCTGTGAATTCGTGCGGAATGCGAATTCTAATGCATGACGGCAACAATTAAGTACAAGACTGAGAGTCAGTGACAGTCTGTCAAGTCATTCTAATAACCATCGTCCCCTGATGCAAGACGAATTATGCAACTGAAATATTTGAGATGTAGCAGCTCCTTCGTGCCTCCATTGTAAAATATTAATCTCTCGTCCTATCAGTCCAAAGACAACAATAATGTACCAATACCTTCTCCTCCGTCATCGCAATCGTCTGACGAATCTGACCTTCCTGTGCAGTGCCTGTGGAAAGTACCAGCAACAACACAGCGACGCACGAAAAAGTGCCCAGAGTGGCCGCGACTGCCAGCTCAAATATTTTATGCATTTTGCTTTTCCATTGTTTTTTTCTGAAAGTTACAACAGCTAAAACAAATACATCATAGGAGCATGTCTGTGTTTACAGTTAACACGGCATGAATACATGATGAATTTAACAATCAGAGATATACGTATTAATCCTCGTGTCTTCTTCGTTTCTTGCGCTGCCGTGATTGTTTTTGAGACGATGATGATGCTGATGGTTCTGACAACAGCTCTCACGACCCGCTGTAATCTCTCAACGCACAGCCGCGCACTGCTCTGACAAGAATGAATAGTTCATGTCGTATTTGTCATCATCAGAGTGCAATATGGTCTCGCGGAGTCAGGCACAGACAAAACACGGCTGGAATTTGCTGCGCTGATTGAATGCAGCATCAATAACTTCCAATTGATTTCCTAACAAGCTCCGATGCCTGGCTGAAATTAGACAAGCCTCTCCTCCTCTCTGCGTTATTAATTTCAGCAGCAGACGAGAATCAACATGCTTGAGAACAATTCCCAGCCACATGATTCATGCGTACAAGGGTTAGAATGCATGTAACTGGCTGACGGAGGTGTTAAAGGTCTTTGTGAACCGAAGAAGATAAATAAGGGTACCTCAATGTAAATAATCACTGCAGGTAGTGGCTCGCGCCTTGAGACCCCTCGGAGTGTCAGGCGCCAAGGATCACCCATCGAGACCTATTCTTGGATACAATTACTTATTCATGCCGACACAACACTGCTCGAAGCTGCCTACTCACCATAACAATGCATTACTTAACTCCGCATTCACTCGCTCATTATCACAATCGCAGAACGACGGCTACCTCGCAGCGCCTTTTTACTTTCTCGTTTTCATGTCGTCATTTTTTAAGACCCAGAGCCAAAAGGACCGAGCGCAATCTGTCACTGGTAGAACATTCTGTCTACATCGTGTAACCTGAATTTGTTACAGCCCTTTTCGTTTAATGACCGCTCTTAATATTCTCCTCAGTGCTGGCAGCGGCGTATCATTTATTGCTGTCGGGGTGGACGCGACATAACAAGGTACCGTTTAGGACTCCTGGTTCGGTGCTGGACGAGTGGTATTTGAGGCAGGACAGCTTGAGTGCACATTCTCTTTCGCTGTCCATACCATGAAGTAGAGCGGCAGTGGGTTAAAGGAGTGAGCTCAGAGTTAGAGTTGAATTTTAGTGATTATTGAAGCGATACGTGACAAATATACGGCCGACAATAAATAAGTTGTAAATCCACTGCACCTGAGTGGGCATTGTGTTGTGGTCCGATTTAATGGATGGATAATGTGTGGCATTTACTCCGTCGTCTCAAACGCCCTTCCCGGTCCAGTCCAGGTTTCGTGCATTCCACAGTGCCTCCTTCTCCATCATCCATCCATCTCCATCATAATCATTGTCAAAACTTCAAAAAGGCGATGTGGCTTTGTAAGAGATATATTATAAGTCCCAACTTAACTTTCACTCATTTATGGTATAATGCAGTGGTTGTAAAACACTTTAAAAGGCTCCGTGTTATTAATTCGAATACTTTCTTGAAAGACCCTTTTTCATTCCAGCTACGCACAAAAACAAATAAAACGCGTTTCGGCGAAAAAGAAACCTTCGGTTCGGCGAGACACCAAGATAGAGGCAAGGCATAGGAAGATTAATCGTACGAAATTTCTTGTCGTTGGAGTACGCACAAGCACACCTGTAATAAACGAGAGTTATGAGAGTCGCCTACACGGGCCAGACTACCAGACAACTGCTAATCTTGGGAAAGAGGAACGAGCACGAGAATTCACTGCATTTAGCATTTCACACAATTTTGTATAACCAAATAAAGCAAAATCCATAGCGTGAAAAAGCGTTTATAAAATATCGTGAGAGTTGGATGCAATTAGCGGATTGACATGTTCAACGCTTCTGCATGACATCCACTGATAATGCAATGCCCTGTACTGTGTTTCAGTGCAGTTAGTGAGACCATACACTAGTAATTGTTGTTGTCCTTGTTGTAAAACAAGCGCATAATTTATGCGCACGCATGCGATACCTAATAATTATAATTACGATTATTTAGAGAACAAAACAAGACACGGAGTGTGAGAATGGTGCACAGATTTGAACGAACTCTTCTCCCATGCGAGGCGCGGTGCAGCAGTACAGGCCAAAAGATAATTGAGAAGGAGTGTCCGCACAGAGTAAATATTTTGCACCGGCATTCCTATTACAGTCATAATATTCAAACGGAATTATTATGCGCTCCGACGGTTTGGCATGCCTCGTCGTTCAACTGTAATCAGAATGGGAAAGGTGTTAAACGATGGCAGTGATGATGTGCTAATTGCACAGTCACACCACACTGCGTTTCTCTTGCAATGCCGTATTTAGGTTTATAATTGGAAATATTTTCGAATGACCTGCCTTGCACTATCAACCGTCTTATTTTATCTTATTTGGAGCAAATTATTTAAAGCTCGAGCAAAAAGCCGTCCTCCAATGACCTCGCTTCAACGACAATTGCCGTACGCAGTACAGATGATTCATATGTTACTTTTACGTCTTCCGCATACGAGTGCAGAATACAATGCAAACTATGCAATTCTCCATCTGTTTCGTCAAGTGCATCCAATGTTAGCCTTGAAATTAGTCCGAGCAAGTGAAAAATCGAACCGCAACATAAAAATCTCTTTGAGCGAAGTCAGACGATTTTCTTTCATTCTGGCATTCAATTCTCAGCGTGCCCACTCGTTGACACTCACACTACGCGCAGTCGTCCATGGGCATATTTGAAATGAGATAGCTCAAGCAGGTCGAAGACTGGGGCCACTCCGCTGCCTCGACATTCTAAACGTCAATAGGTCTGAATAATTTATTTCTTACGATAATGCAAATGTCGTAAATGTTTCTCATATCATCATGAGGCAATTGTGAGCGTAATTTTGCACATACTCCACGCGGCTGCCAATATGCAATACAATGTAATGCAAAACAATGCGCGCTGGTCATTAACATTATCTAATCTTGAGAACTGTCATTTGTGTGGGTAGTGTCAAGTCAAGCAACACGGCAATAAACTAATTAGTTTCAGGAATCCAATAAAGATAACTGCGCAATGTGCGTGGCCAAGTCAGGCGCGTAATCTCGATTTTGTGCTGGTCCGTAATTAAGAAGGGCGATGATGACAACGGAATGCTACATTTTAAATCATTCATTGCATTGTACCGAATGTTTAGCGTAGATCAGTGTCGACAGAATTGCGCACAGTCACAGCGTGGACTCGTATGGTTGGTGTGCGCATTCTTCGAATTTCTCAAGTAATAAATTTTTAAGACACATTTTTAATCTTTGTTATGTCATCATCATGTTCCGTGTTGTCTCAATTATTCACAAACTGACGATTGAAAAACGTTGGAGCCAATAGAGAAGAGCAGTGAGAAAGGCGATGAGGGCCGCGCAGCGATGAATTAATGATAACAATGAGTATTACATTTCCTGGGTCATCGATTCGTTACCCTGCTCATACAGCACTGCACTCACTAGCTTCTCAATTCAATGCGCATTTGGAATTATCTCCGCTGTGTCAGTGATGTCGATTCCTGGAACCCTCTGCCTAAATTTAAAAATCTTGTTTACAGCCGCCGTCTTTTTCTTTAGAATTTTTGATACTTGCGCTCTCGCTCGAAATTAACACGCTATCTCTCATTTTCCTGGAACCGAGTTACTTAATGAATCATGACACCAGCTCATTAGATCCTGCGGTCAAGTCTTTCGCTGCAGCCTCTTCTCTATCTCAAGTGCAACAGAGGTCCAATATAAGTCAAATATGTGCCGACAAATCGGTGTCCCTGACAACAAGTGCGGCTGACTGACACTGTGATATCGGTTCGAAATAATGACAGGCATTAAATTGACATGTTGCTCGGCATGTTTTTTTTACTGTTACACTCACTGTACTTCCTCAAATTTTACACGCGTCGGTGACGAGTTTCAACCACCCAAATTGTATTCGATGCTTCGTCATTAGAATATTAAAATCTGAAGTGCAACGCAAGCATGCCAAATCTTTCCTCTCCTTCATTTATATAATGAATGCGCAAGTCATAAATTGCAAATTTTATACTCTGAAGCGCTGATTTCGGTATAAGTTTGTATGATGCAAATGATTGATGCTGACAAATGACAAAGAATGCATTAAACTGAGGCTCACCGTCCAGACTTTGTGATGACCATTTCCGTGCCGAGTTTATGGAACTTCTCCCACAAATCCCTGCCTTCCAGGGTCACCTTTGGGTCGTCGACCACGCCATCTTCGTCGGGTGGCAGTTGTCGCCGGAGCTGGTCTTCGGTGCTCGAGTTGGTAGTGCCATTAGTCGCACCGTTTGTAATTGTGTTGTTGTTGAGGCTGAGATTGGTGTTTGCTCCTGGCGGCAGCGGTGCTTGAGGAGGTTGCGCGTAGGGACCGAGCTTGGGCAACATGGGGTACCCACTTGGTGACCCAAATGGCAAGAATGGCGATTGACCAAGTAACGACGAAACACTAAAGTCGGCTGGACCTGCTGGTGGCACTCTGGACAGAAGGAATGGCGGAAATGCCATTTCGGGAGCAAGTGAGCCTGGAGGTTCGAAACGCATCGAGAAGAACACAAGACACAAATAAGAGAATGAAACCGACAAGACTCATAAAGTGCAACTGAATATTTGGCCGCTCTTCTCACTCTAAAATTCACTTCCTTAATTAAAACGTGACGTCTGATTCTATGGAAGTGTGCCGATCAGTATTCCATATGAGGAGCTGACGCTGAAATACTTGTCTTGACCGATGCACAAATGACTTTGGACATATGCTAAGTACGCGCGGTGCACTTTACGATGTCAACGACTCCGGGTGACGAAAATGCTTATTTATTGCTGTCGATTGTGTTGAGACTGGAGTGATTAATTCCTTCGTCTTCTTTGCATAAACGATGTCATTTGAAGAGATATCCACTTAAGAGTTGCATAGGAACTATAGCTTTGGTTGTTTGTATGTCAAGTATTTGTCGCACTTGCCTCAGAGCATATTTCCTTTGCAGCGCCCAGAGAAGTGCATTGCAGCTGCAGTTTCATCATCAGTCTTCATTTCACTTGTATTAAAGTCTCGTTGCGCAAGCCGCGAATTGCATACAATGAAGGAATTGCTTCAAGTGATTGATAAAATTACTGGCGACGTTGTAGTAAATTGAGACTATTCTTGAGATTGGCCTGGTGGTTGATTACACGGGTGTCGATTATTGGTTGCAAATTGTGGTGTGCAGCGCGTCGTTTAAGGAACTTTCACACGTTGCCATGTACTTTCTATTAACAGATGCAAAGATGAGACGCTGTTTACGAAGTCTCATGTCAAAAATCAAACGTAGCAGGCAGCAGTACAGATGTTAATGCCAGCTTTATTACACTTGAACTGAAATTCTTTTCGTGGCTCAGTTTACTTTCTCATGCGCCCGGCAGGTTCAGGCGCTCCGCGCTGGATTTTGTGTCTCTTGGCCTCAAGTCTCATGTACTATCGAAATAGTTCATTGTCACTGCACACTTGCTGCGAGTGCCGGTCACCGTGTGTTTAATTTGCACATTTCAACAACCCAAACTTCACTGACTACACTCTGAGCGTTGTATCTCAAGTTGAATCTCTCCGTGAAAAAATACGAATTCTGGACTGATTGGAAAGTCTCAAACTGGCCGAGTGTGAGGAAATGACACTTGGGAAGCCAACTGACGGAATAGGCGGACGAGTGACACTGCTCGTTTGGATTGCGAGGGTTGAATGAGTGTGGTCTGAGTTTATCGAGTGGCTATGGGATTCGATTCATCATTGCACTGCGAGTGTGTTTTTTTCTTTTTCTTTTTCACGTAATGTGAGTAATGTAACACTACACATTCACATTTGCACAGTGTGCAGAGTGTTAGAATTCGACACTCAGAGCCAGAGTGGTTACACTGCGTTGGGCCGTACAGAGAAAGATAGCACAGTCACAGCAGCAGAGCGACTTTTTCTCCTGCAATGCGCTGCTGGTTGCACATTGTGGGCGACACAACACAAAGTAACCTGGCAGAGAAAAACACCTCCTTCTCAGACCCTTGGTCACACGGGAGGCGTTAATGACAACACATTGCTCCAACCTTCCATCCAATCATAACAAAACTCGATAGCAACAACAAAAGAATTCCTCATCATCTTGCTCACATCTTCTTCATCTCGGCTCATCTCTGCTCGTCTTTGGCCTCTTCTCCTCATCTTCGCACTTCTTTTCAAATGCTATGAAGTCTGGCTCTAATAATCTGGCCATACGTGCCAACATTGCACTGCTGCGAGTAATGCGCGCGGGTGTACGGAATCACACTTCCAAAACCCGAGAAAGTTGTTCCCTCCTTCAACACTTTCGTTCTCGCCACAACCAACGATCTCTTCAGAAACGTCTGGCACTCCGGCGTCTCCGTCAGAACCAGACAACTACATCCATCTACACGTCGTCCCTCGCAGTCTTCTCTCCCCATCCCTCTCATACAATGCCACTCCGATTTTCTGGCCCTGTCTAAACGACCAATGCTACAGGGCTCTCTGGATTCTGAGCAATGACTTGCAGAGATACGGGATTAAGGAAGAACCTTCAACATACGCCTCCCTCAAGTCCTCTTTTCTTGTCCAAGCGTCAGGACAGTCTGGAGTCAAGTCTCAAATCCACTTCAAGAATAAGAAACGATAGTGCAAGGCAATTGGAGTTTAGTTTACCCAAAGCAATCTTAGCACAGCATACTCGTCTTACGATATGATTTCACTTTTTAACTTTCCAAATTGTTCAGTAATTCCAACTTCAGACATAAAAATCGAATTATTTCTTGATTGGCAATGAGTCTTAAAATCTCCTGCTTCTGCATCAAACTGCAATTTAACATTTATTAGCGTCAATTCATAATATAACAGTGGGTTGGTCTTATATTTGCATTGTTGAACCGAAAAACCATACTGGATGAGGGTACCACTGCTGAATTCTTGTTCACAGATGTGACTTGAAGAGCCACATTGTGGCTGGACGGAGAAAAGGTTGCGTTTTTTTGCTTTCAGGCTGTTGAGACGAGTTCTCGTACTGCTCTCTTGTACCTCCTGTATATGCAGGCGCCTATGCGCTACGTCAGGCTGCTTTCGTTTCCCCTCTGCTTTTTGTGCTGGCGTAGTCTCATTTGCTTAGCATGCTTTCAAAAGTCCCCGGAGTTAGTGTTATGGGTGGCAGACCGTTCTTTCTCTGGCGCGATGGTTGACACCCAAGTCCAAGATTTATTGGTCCAAGTTGTCTCCTTCTAGTGTGGAAAGAAACGCCTCATGGCTATGCTTTCATCCACAGCTTCAACACTTTGAGTGGTCTTTCCCGAGCATAATAAACTTTACAGAGCAAATGCCCGACGTGGTATCGCATTCCGCGGACTCTCTCACCAAGCCAGCCCGCACTTCTCCACCAGCAGGGCAAAGAGGCTCCGACGAGGATGAAAGCCTGTACCAAAGTAGATCACCAGCATCATTGCCTCGAGTAATAATACGCAAAGATCATTTTTGGCAAGGGATTTTATTACTGGCATCCTTTATCCGCGCACGGCCGTGGCCGGGAGCATAGAATCTAATATTTCGTGCGGAGCTTGAGCTTGTTTTAAACGTATGCACCGTGAGCTGATTCGCCCCTTCTCTTCATGCAGATTGCAACTTCTTCATGAATTTTAGAATGTTAAGTTCAGATTAACTGGCATGATTGAACACGTGCGTCGTTTATAATCTAAAGCCCAAAGCAGTCACAGAAGTAAAATACTTCTCCGAAAGACATGGCGCACTGGACTTAATTTATGGTGCTAAAGAGTATTGTGCATAAATTATAAGCTGAGATCACATTTAATATTCTCATGCCTTGCCTGGCTGGCTGAATGAAGATGTGAACGATAGCGCTAAACTAAATGAACAGGCTGCTGTCTTAGTGAAGACATAATTTTTATTTTCTGACCAGTGTCAATATATCTTCTTGTTTGTCGGCATTACACAAAGAACGCTGTTTGGTAAAATGTTTATTAATTCATGTTGATAATTACTCCTCAAGCATTCGTTATTTCGAACATGGTTTTCGTCAGAGAGTCTACATCACACAGTGCACACAACACTCTTATCGTCATCACATGCTCGTTCAGCCTCTACGCTTCAACTGTAACGACAAGTAGTTTTGCGGCGTGATCAGAAGTCTCGGGTCAATGATTATGTTGCGCCCTCCTCAAGTCAAGATGCGATAAAATGAGACCAAAAGAAGAAGTGACCAACTCTGAGCGTCGACTTTGCCGGATTTTCATTTGCTTCGTTCTAGGAGCAACGTACGGGAAGGAAATGTACCTCTGAGCTTCTTAGATAAACGATCAAGTCGTCGATTGCATTGCAATTCTTAGGCGTTGCTCAGAATGACCTTAGTTTTATTATTTAGCACCAGCGACAGCGACATTTTGCCTCCGTGTGCTGACGTTGCGCAAATCCACTCCACCGTTGCTGAAAGTGTTGCAATTACGAAATCCAGTTTTCAGCGTTCGCTTCCCAGCAACACTTTTCATCGCTACTCGCATCCATCGTCGTATCTCTCCGATCTCGTGTAAACATCCAGAACAAACTCAGCAGAAAATTGACTTGACATGAGCAACGTCGAATGTGAATAACTAATTACCTTTGGACTTTTGAACTCTGCGAATCAAATATACAAAGAATATAATTAGACTCATTTTTCTTTTGGTGAGCCAGGTTACACGTCCCACAGTAATAATTGAGTCATTCTCTGTCATCGTTTGCTTTATCGGAGTGTTTTATGATCTGCGGCTTCCTCTGCAGCGACCAGCCAACAGCCATACTTCGTGTTACTGTTGCGCAGTTCGCATGGACGTTCCTTGGACTTTAATTTATGAGTCCCAAGTTGATGTGGGTTGACCTTAATCGACTCGCGCAGTTCGGACAGACAGCGATGGTGGTTCTAGCAAGGCGATAATTCGAGATGATTTCAATGATTCATATTAATGCACAGGAACACAGCTTAATTGGAATGGGAAGACACTCATTGCGTCAAGAGAGGAAATGACGAACATTATTTACGCTCGCAATTTATCTCAAGCAGAAGCTCCAAAACTCTTGGTCGGCGCCATAAAACCCAAAACAAACTCACTTGGGAGCGGAGTCATAAAACTATTTCAGTACACGCATCGAGCCATGCGCAATACGCAAAGAGTTTGATAAGGTGGCCTGGCGTCTGCGTCTTGCGGTCGTTGCAGTTACAGTACGGTGGCATCGCCCTCGCGACCCTACTCAAGGATTATGCAGTTTTCATGGAGAGGTATTCTTACTCTCTAATTTGCTGGTAATTTCCCAATTTGCGATTTCTGGCAGCCAAAAAACCAACAACCATGGCAAAGACAAGCACCTCGATCGTTCGCAGAGTCATTAACAACCCGTCTCGAACGAAAAGCTGCATCCCACAATTTACGGCGCACTGAAAATAAAGTCATTTTTCAGCGCGTAATGAGCCAACATATTTTTCGTATAAAAAGGTGCAGATGAATATCATAATAGTTGAGTTGTCTCTGGACTCCGCCTCACTGCTTTGTTTCTTCTCTTAACCAATTTTTTGTTCTTTCGAAGAGCAATCACGGTGGTCCAGTCTAAACACACACTGATTTATACGAACGGAGGAAAGAAAGCACGACCATCTTGCATCAGTTTCTAATTCCATGATCCCAAGCCCGAGTGTTTACATACCCGCAGCTTACGAGAACTTAGCACGGAATAATTTTATTGGAATAACTCTTCGGCCTTTTGAGGACGACAGAGCAGAATGCAGGGGGAACGTGGATTTTAAATTACATAACAATAAAGCAAGTTTTATTTTCGTACTTGGCTGACTTGGGTGATTATCGCGGTGGAGTCGAAATGGCAGTGTGGAGTGGAAGAAGATTTGTTAATTTTAAAAGTAGTTGATTATAGGTGTTAAGATTTTTTCTTCTCTCTTTCTTGACTGCAAGACACACCTTCTCGACAATGACTTAAGTCCAGACGCTGCACTGCACCACACAAGAACAACGTGTGTACGTATGCTCGAAGCATTGCGTATTTAAAATCTCTGCGAGTTTTGTATCTTGCTCTGCATAGAAGAAAGGGTTGCTCCTTCAACTCATCTCTCAATTATTGCGTCTTGTTAGGCCTGGTACTTAGCATAAAATACAATTTAAGAAATTTGATCACGTTCTCTGACTCTCGTTCGTATCCTTTATTGCGTACAAGTCATATCTTTGGCCAGCGTAGCTTTGGCTTGGGTTTAGCTTCAGTCTTTGCCTTGCTTTCTTGGTGTTGTTGGACGTAATAGAGTTGTGATGAAAACGATGATGATGTGTGTGGTGAAGTGAAGGAATACAAACCCATCACGATCATGACCATGATAAAATATGTAATCATAATTTAAAAATACTCGGCTTCAGCTTTTGTCCGCGACGAGGACGAGGCGAATGCAAGGCAATAATCTTTATTCATTCTATCGTATGCAGATCGCTGAAGTGAATTTGTAGACGCCTTATAAATAATGTTAATGTTGTAAAACAATTGAACTGCGAACAAGGCTCGAGGCAGAGGCGCTGTTTTACATTTTATACAGTGCGGTGGAAAGTGTAAAGATGCACTTAAAAGGGAAGTGTGGCGCAACAGTCAAAAGGAGTTCTTTCTCTTTGGCAAGTATCTGCATTCATTCCCTACTCTGAACTGTTAAGGATCTGTAAAAGACGGATAACGCTAAAATTCCTCAACGTCCTCCTGATTGCAATCCGACCGCAATTCAGTTTTGCATACAATAGAATGTAAAGGTTTATTAATGAGTCTGTTGCACAGTCTAGTTTTCACAAGCTTCATTGTTCTGTCAGATTTTGGTTTATGAATTTGTTTACACGAACTGGGTATTTTAATGACTCTATTAATTTATGACATATTTTATTCCTGTGTGAATATTTACAAATAGAGCTCTCGTTTATCTTTTATTGCTCCCGTTAATAGCGGTGCAGCATTTCGAGAAGGAATGCCCACTGAAAACAAACTTCTGCCATAAATTAAGTTTCACTTGTTAACACATAAGCCATAAATTCTGCCCGGTGCAACAAAACGAGACTTAGGCTAGCAGCTTCAAGCTGCGCAGTGTCCCGGCTGGTTACGCCAACGACAGCAAAGCATTCGATCCATTATTCCAATTACGTGAGTCCACTTTTCTAATTGGCAAGGACGAAAACAAAATGTGGACTCACAGAAAATTACTTCAGCTTGACATGTCAACGTTTGTCGGACAGAGCACGCATGATTGCCTGTTTGCTTCTCAATTACACTAAAAGCCGGTTTACTCCGAATCAATCAAAACCAAATCAGCCCAAACACCGTCATCATTCAAATTCCGGCTGAATGCCTCAAATTGCCATCTCTTGTGAACGGCCTTTGAAAACGGTATCGCATATTATCAGGGACTCGCCTTGTGCCCACTGTGATATGCTAAATTTGATGTTGTCCTGCCGGGTGGAGGCGAACGTTCTGCTCAGCCGAAAATAAGTTTGTTTACAATCCAGTCTCGACTGCGTTTCCACTTCGTCGACATGAGAGAAAATAGACACAATTTATTCGAAATTGTATTTCAGGTAATGCAATTTGGCCATCCATATTCCATTTCTTCCATTTCACAACTCCCATTTCAGAAATGGCAGTCAGACAGCCATATTTTGTTACAAGGGCGAGCGTATTTGGACCTTGGATGGTTTCGTGTGACAAATAATACTGCGTGCGTAATAATATGACGAATGCCAATAGTCTGCGTGGAAGGACACAAATTGGCTACAGACTTTAAAGTGACATTTTCCGCTCGCCCAGTCTTGTTATGTCATGCATTTCTTTTCGCATTTGATCTCTATGAAATCTTGGGCCCTCTTTTCAAATTTTATTGATGTGAAATATTCATTACGTCCTGTTGGACGACAATGCATTGTTCTGGTTTGTCTTTGATATGATTTGATGGTTGGTTGGGTGAGAACATTTTCCTACTCTTCCGTGCCACAAATTTTTAGAATTTTGTAATTTGTTCCATAAATTGTCCTCCTTGTTAATTTGAATGGGCGTGTATTTAATGCGTGCTTGCCAAAGAAAGAAGCTATGAATTATCGTTTTTGTTTGTGCGAGCTAAATTATAACAATGCTCTGCGGCTTCACATGCGGACTGGGAGGTTATGATAGGTTGGTGCGTTCTGTGGTTTGACAAATAGCCCACAAGACTGAAACGTCGAAATTTGTGCTTCTCATCATGCATGCATGAGCACAATCATAACAACAGCGGCAGCAACAATGTGAATGTCTAACCACATTAAACGTTTGGAAACGGGCAGACAACAAAACACAAACACAGCGCAGTCGCCGTTTTTGTCTCGCACTCATCATTATCGTTATCAGCCTCGTCTGACGACGGAGATGACAGTTGAACCGTCATCGCACAAGGTCTTTTCATCTTCCAAATTGGAATTGTAACTGTTGCTCTGTCTCTGGTTTCTATTGTTGGCCTAAACTGATATTATATGTCAAAGCACACACATATCACATGACGTGCGACACGCATTGCATTGTTTCCACTTGGCCTCTGTTCTGCTCTGCTCTCCAAATTTGTAAAGCGAGCATAAATTATGGGAACTAATTGCATGTCCGGTCGGATCAATTGTGAGAATCGTCGAATCTTTCTGACCAACTCGAGAATGAACATGCTTGTTTGTGGTCTGTGATCTTGTTTATAATCGCGCAACGGCGAAATCATAGCTGGCTGGTTGCCTCTTTTTTACGGCATCGCATCGCATGCTTCTGAACTTGATTTCATGACAATCTTAAAATAATGAATCATGGTGATTATGATGGATTTCAGGTAAACAGAGTGTACGAATGATAGTGGTGCTCTGATTCTAATCGCAACAATTATTTCATACCCCACTGAAAACATCGTACAAATTTGTTAACAATGAGTAATGGCCGTAGCGTAATTATTAACTTTGACTTGAAGCTGGTTGTTGTGCAGCTTCGATTCGTCGTGGTCGCATGCATCTTGGCCAAGCATAATTCGGAATTATGAATTGCCGTGTGTAGGTGTGTCCAGGAGCAATAAAAGTTCCCATTCGCGTCTTGATATTCTCAAGTGAAAGGGGCTGAGCAGACCGTGCTGCTATCATTAGCCACACAGCCAGCCCATTACTTACGAGACAGGCACAACAGTTTTCTAAATCATGAGTTTTATAAAATGAAACA
The DNA here is from genome assembly GCA_009869945.1 of Mesaphorura yosii. Taxonomy (NCBI): domain Eukaryota; kingdom Metazoa; phylum Arthropoda; class Collembola; order Poduromorpha; family Tullbergiidae; genus Mesaphorura; species Mesaphorura yosii. The sequence continues at coordinate 29,176 of WIXG01000086.1, forward strand.
TACGAGCTTATCGTTCTTTTTATTGAGTGAAGTGTCACGACATTGCATGCGGAAATCATGCATGGCAGAAGTTGAGGACGAGGAGCGCCGATTAGTACTTTTCATATTGTTGTTGCTCCATTGTGCAGAGCAGAGCCAGCACCAGCCGTCATTTGAGCTCCAGAGCTCTGTCGCCTTTCCTCGACACATGCGCATAGGCGGTGGACAGATGATCACGAAAAGAGTTCGTGTGGCATGACACAAAGGGCTCTGATCCAGAGAGGACTTCCACCAAAACATGGAATTGTTTTGAAATAGCGCATGCCTTCCCTCATCAGCATCAGAATGACAATTGTTTTGAGCTTCGTGCGCTGTCTATCTGCTATTCAAATCTGATGTCGACTGAAAACGAAATTAAATGCGTCACGAAAGACAATCTTTCCTACCTCATTGTTAACATGTGAAAAGTAATTTGTTGAGAAAATTTGATAATAATATGTGGCATTCTGTTTCATGTTTCCTTGGGAAACGAGTGGGAGTGAACAGCACGACTCTGCGGCCGGATGAATCTCATTGACAAGCAATTAGGTTACGGCCATGAATGTGCGATTCCATAATTCATTAAATTTCTTCCGCTCCACAATTAGTCACAATTTCCACCATAACCACAGCCGGCCACAGCTCAAAACTTGCATGCGACATCACGCGGCGTCCGGGACAAAGCATGAACATGGAAGTTTTTAGCATCGCGTTTCGAGCGACAGAGTTTCACAATTCTCAACGGACAAAGGCTGTGACCTCAGCAAGTGAAACAAGAAACAGTTTCGTGCTTCTTGAACTGCGCACTTTGTCGAGTAACGTTGTCAATAAATTACAGTCTGCATTAATCAGTCTCGGCAATCGTACCAACGAGAATGAGCTGGCGTATCGGTCCGCGTGATTCTAATTGCCCAATAGGAGACGTTTAAAATTATTACCAACGATATGTCTTGTGATTATGATTTAGTATTACACGACAGACCGCACACAGTGTCCGACTGCTTTGTTCGAAAAGTTCCTTTGGCTTCAAATATTGTTAACAAGCATGCAAACTGGACATGACATGGCAGACCGGCTCCTTCGCCATGTCTCGTCTTGTGACCCGTGGATTACCATTTTATGGGGCTACGGAACCTCAAAAAGGAGGTGTTAGGAAAGAAAAGAATGCCATATGCCATATCTATTGAGAAGGCTAAGAAAGGTTCTTTCGACTTTTATCTGGCGCGTGTGCTGCTTATTGCAAAACGTAAGTGCGAGTGGAGAAAGTCGGAGACAATGAACACACAACATGCAAATTGAATGATTTTACATTCAGGTGACGTAAAGTTCGCAGGAAAGAGCCCATCGTGACAAGGGAGTCGGGACGAATTTCTTTTATTTTCCTTTCCAATTCAGTTTACTTAGGCGGACTGAGTTGAAAGGAAAGTTGCAACCGTCCTAGCCGAAAGTACACAATTAAATTGCATTATGAAAGCTTGCCCGAGTTGTTTGAGTTGTCCGAAACTCGCTTTCTTTCTGGTTGCACTCTGCCCTGAGTCCGTTTGCACAAACAACTAAATTCATTACGCATACGCTCGTTTCGGGATCCGGTCATTTTCAGTTGAGTAACTCAACGCATCGAATACGAAGAGGAAATGTTTGGACAATTTATGCCCGCTGTGCGCGGACCAGAGCGCTTTCCGATTTCTGTGCTTTGTGTTACCATTCAAGTTCACGTTCACATATACTCACTACACGGCAATGGGAAGAGATTCCATTTCTAAATAATGTATCATATTTCATACGAACCTTTCCCTATCATCGTCTGCGCGGCTGGAGCATAACGACACTTCATAAAGTTTTGCGGGCCTATCATTCACTCCTCGCCCGGTACCATTTTCCCATTTTATTTTTTACTGCTCCTTTGCGTTCTCAGTGCTGCATTTCATATTTTTCTAGAATAATAAATGAGTCATATTTGTAGGTGTGTGCAAATGCATTGCATTCGCTGAAATATTAAAGAAATACGTCGTGTTTGGGTTGCTATTGCGTAAGAGCAAGCTTTTATTCCTCTGCTGCAATATTCGACTTGTCTTGTTTCCAACTTGAATAAATGAAATTAATGGATAAAGGAAGGATCATAGGAAATCAATATATTCCTCCCTTGCGCTTATTCATGGACAATACGCACACTCACGCTTCGTACGTGGCACGTCGAATCGAGGCTGTGGTTGCCACCACGCAGTCTCTACAAATTATGCCGCTCATATGCAGCGGAAAGTGCACATATATCTTCAGTGACATGGCTTCGGCTTTGACAAAGCAATAAAAGCCTTCCTCCGCGGCTATCTGCTTGGGTGGAAATCAATGCAACGTGCACTCAATGTGGATCAAGTTTTACGAATCTTGACTTGATTTTATGTTGTCCTGGTAAAAGGCAAATATATGTCACGGTTAAACCCACAGCACATACGCTTACGGCTTTGGCTACAACATAAATCAGATGCGAGCGTGTTGTCAGATGAATTTTATACATTTGCACATCTTTACCATTCGTTCACTCTGCTCATTAACAGAAAAGTGTAACTAAGAAATCGAAAGTCCATCCAGCTTGCTCAGACCCTGTCAATTCAGGCGAGACGAGGTAAAACTCAAGTCAGCCGCATGTCTGCATTTTCATCTTACTTTTCAGTAAATTGCTTTACCTTCATCTTTCATCTTACATTCTTTCATGCCTGAAAGATTGCCACTATTCTCATTTTGCTCACAGAATATTAATGCTGTAATGATGATGGTGCCGTAAAGCAGCCATTCAGTTAATATTATGCGAAGCAATATAACTTTGGGACGCATCCCTGCTCCTTCGCTCCTTGTTTACGTACTCGCGTCTCTATAAAAGATTATGCAACTTTAATAGGCGCTAGTAAAACAGTCAGGAGTATACAATTTACTTGTTAAAGTTAATTACAATCAAGCGAATAAGCAAAGCTGGGTTCAGATGAGCCTTACCTCTGCATTGGGCGAGTTATCCCTTTCTGTTTCATTTTCGAGGACAAGATTTACGATTTGTTAGTGCTTATAAAAATTAAGCATCGGTGATATACACGTTCTCGGATCACTTGCTGCCCATCTCATAAAATCATGCCCAGCATAGCAACTTGAATTCAAGTTCATCAAGTTTTGTCTCATGAATGCAAAAAATGTAATTAGTTTAATACGACAAGTGTTCCTCCTTGTTATCTGTACTCATTTAGTGGGATTAGCATTGCTAAGGAATTTTGTCAGTCATATCATACGTAATGAACTCATTTTCAGACAAGTTGAGTCTAAAGTCTACTGTAATAGCAGCCTCACTAAATCGTTATATTAAAAGCGCCACGTGCAAACGGGGCAATTCTTTGTCTAAGAAGGCGAGCCATCGTATTCCGACAACTGGAATTTGTTCCATGGAACAAAATCATGGTCACGGAATGGCGGTTCGATTCTTTTTGTACTTCTGAAGTCATTTAGCAATGTATTAAAACAGTTGGACCATGCATGAATGATGCAAAGTTTGCGATCAAAAGTATCCTTTAAATTTATTACACCATGATAGAAAAAATCGTTGACTTGTGTTGAATCACCCGAAAATGGCATGTGTCGTCGGTGCTTCCGCTTTCAGTACAAAAAAACAGAGGAAGCTGTAACAATTGGAAGCATTAAGACCGCACACGGCAGCAGGCGCCTTTCCATTTCAACATCCAAGACAATTAGCATAGGCGAGTGCAGGGGACAGTTGAAGCAAAGTAGCGGTGGTTAAAGTATTTCGGCAATCCCTGCCTCAAACTCAGAAGGAATGCAATTAAGCCTAGATGTGTATCGGAGCTGAAATTTGAGTGCTGTCCAGCTCCTCGTTGTTTCAAATCAACTCATCAAATCAAACTATAAACTTAACTGGTTACTGAGAGTAATTCGATCCGAACTGACCGACAAACTCCGCTGCCTCAATCACGCAGTGTGACAATCACGGTCAAAATACGTTTTTGTGTAGTTGGGTTAAACCTTGAGCACTCTCTTTCTCTCTGAGAATTCCATTTGTTCGCATGAATATATTCATTACAAGGGATATCGGGATTTCTTGTTCGCTTGTCGGAGATCTTCTTCTTGAGATACGCCGGACAGGTTGAAATGTATATTTGTCCAACATGCTACCTGCATAGCTCAGGACACTGCTTCTGCGGAGAACGGAAAAAGATTTTGAGAAAGTCCTCATTAAATAAAATCAACTTTTGTTTGTTTAACTTCATTTGGTCAATTACGATGTTACGCAGTGAGTTGCGTGTGTACAGCCCAATAATCTTGGAAACAATGCAAGACCATGTTCAATTGGAGGCCTACTTCATGAGACTTCATAAATATTAGTCTTGAGTAATCTCTCAATCAGACAACAGCAGACAAAGAATTGTACGAAAGGATGCGATATTGATGTACAAAGAGAGGGAAACGGGAAGGGTTGAAGTCATCGATGAACCGATATTTGGTCCACAAACGTACGCACGACCTTTTTCGATTGAGAAACTAATTTATCATGAAATAAATTAACAACTTAAACTTTAATGTTCTTTTAACGTTCTCTCCTAATTCTTTTTCTTTTTACTACTCCTGCTTTAATTTACGTCACATGAATCCCACATACGAAGGTGCCTCATGGAAACGTGCCCGTACTGAGAGCCCTAAATTCTTTGTGCCTTGTTCCAATAATTAGAAAATAAAATGCTGAGCAAACGAAGACTTATTGCCCATCTAAATTAAATGATACCCAAAATTCCAACCACAACTCTCCTAATCTTTTATCTGCCCATGAGTCAAGCACATGCTTAGCGCAGTTCCCGTTTTCCTGTCCCAAATTTCCTACACCATTTGATCGCATCCACATCCTCCTTGTGCGAGTACTTCTTGGGTTCTTCCTACTTGTCTGTTTCACTTTAAATTGAAAACTTTAAAGCTGGGTTGTAGGAAACTGCTTTCAAAATGAAGCCACCTACAAAGTGGTACTTAATGGGAGTGCACCGTTTCAATTTGATGGAATCTCGCTTTTCATTCTTAAAATAGATTAGTGCCGTGTACTCGACTACCGAGTTGTTACATGCGATCATCATCTTGTTATCAAGTCAGCGAGACAGCCGGTCATGAGACAGGCTTTGAAAAACTCTTTCTTCTCTTGTTCAGATCACGCAATGTCTTTTCCCAGTAGCTCCATCTCAAATTTGGAAGGCCGCGGATATTTGTTGCCGAGAATTCGAGAATTTTGCATCGGTCTCTGAAAGTAGATTGGCTGAAGCATTTCTTCCTTTCATCAACTCAGTCTAATTGGTTTTGAAAAACACAATGTCAAGAAAATGTGGCAAGAGAGAGACAAGTCAAACAATGCACGCAGGATCATCAAATGAGATTACCTTCCCAGAGACTGAAAGGATTTTCCTTTTGATAAAAAATAAATCTAACAAGTAAAGAAAAGGTTGTAGCATGCAGTAAATGACATGTCACACTAATGATACCTTCCGTCGTTGTCGTATCATGAGACCCCGTTTATATTTAAAGTCTGAGGCATGGAGTGAAATCTCGTTTTCATGTTTTCTTTCGGGAGGAAGAAGACTCTTGTTTTTGTCAAACAAGAGTCGTCTAAGATAAAAAGAAATGTTTTACATCTGTAAAGCTTCAAGACGTCAAGTAAATTGGATTAGAATTTTGTGAACTCAATATTTAGTCATTCGGCTTAAATACGTGAGTTACAAAACTGCTGTTTTCCTTCAACAGAATTTGATCTGGTCTTCAGCAATGATTCAATTTGACAGATGGACGGGTCGATCGGACCGTCTCTTTCTGCTGAATTGATGACACTGAAGAGGCTAGGATTTGATGAAGACTCATTACCGCTCACGAAACGAAATGAAGAAGTTTGAATTTCAGGATTGCTTGAATCTGATTGGTCTATTGATTGAAAGAAGCTCGGCTGTGCAATTTTGTGCTATAAACTGCCTTGCCTGCACAGAAGGACATGACAAAGCGACGGAACAAGCGTACGAAATCAATTGTCAAGCAATCAAGACAAGAAACGAGATATTGGTTCATCGTATGGAGTGAAGTCCGATACGTCTTTTCTTGTTCTTAATACCATTATTGGATTGTGTATTGGTGATTCCAAGTTTGTCATTGAAGGGTCCAGTTTTGCATGGTATTGTGGCAGGAACTGTCAGGGGCCTTCTCACATGAGCTGTGATGTACCATTTTATATGTTGTGTTATTATTTATCCGGAATTGGCTCACTGTCGTCTGGATTTCATGCTCATCTTCTCATGCATTCAATAACTACAATAACACGAAGCGTATCGACTGAGGAATCATTAAAATAGTTTCCCGAGTCCCGGTTCCTTTCTGCCGTCGCTTTCCACGACACGAGGACGTGTGTCGTGCTGCCGCATAAATTTAGTTTCGCCTGTATCGAGGAATTTTTTATTTCCAATTAAGGGAAAGTGTATGGTTTCAATCAATAATAAACTGCGCATTGCAATACTGTAAGCGGTGTCACAGTATATTATTTTGGTGGCAATCTTGGCTCACGCAAATGCGCCGCGGGGTAGTCATTCGTCATTATCGAAATAGATTTCCAATACGCGAGCTCACATTTGAAAATGAGGGATTGAATTACAATTTTTTTTCGCTATTATGAATTTCGGCTTTGTTGCAAGGAAGTCTCTCCGTATTTCTTATAAATGCAGAGCTGATAGATAACAGTATTCATAACAGATTATAGAGCACTGAAGCAGCACACATGAGCCAAATCAAAATTTTACTTGACTCAAACTTGACTTTAATCAACCAGAATTAATTACGTTTACGGTATTCCAGTATAATTTTTAAAACGATTCCGCAGTCCAAAATTTAGGCACCATATGCTCTCATTTTGGTAGCTGAAATTATTATAATATTTGAAAGAAAATAATTGCGGCAGAGGTCATAAAATTGGAACGCCATAATTGAATGCGAGTCGTAATTATGATTATAATTGCTAGCTGCCCATACACGGAGTTCCAGCACTTTGGGCGATGTGCAGTGTGCGAAGTGGCGACTGACGAAAGCAATTCTTGCATTCGTTTCTATTCGTGGCGATTAACCATCTGCTGTCAATTTACCTGTCCATCCTACATTATTGTCGCTCTACTAATCCAATCGAGTTGATTCATTCGAAAAACAAAAATTCACGCCCCATGCGCACGAAAGAGACGATGGTCGTGGTCTTGAGCTTAGCCCTTTCTCGTGCCGTGGACCAATGTAATCGCCTCACACTTTAGTACCTCTCCTGGCTCATTAACACCTCATCGCTTCTTCATTCTCCCTGCTACATGCGCTTTCTCGTATGGACTAACGCTCATTCCAATTGTGCCCACATCGCAGAGAAGAGTAATGACTTCATCAGAGACCTCAAACTGCTATATTATTCCATTTCAGGCGGGTGATGAAGAATTGAATTCTCTGGTAAATTGAAGTAATGCAATTCAACGCTTCTTGTTGCTGATGCTGCGCATGTTGGTTTAAATCGGATTTCCTTTGGGTGGTCCGAAAACTTGCATGCAAAGAGAGATCTGTCTCTGAGGAAGAGCAATTTCACTGTCTTCGTTTAAAGAAAGGAGAACCAAAACCTAAACTCCAATCTTGAACGTTTGATTGTCATGTCGAGACTTAGACGCTCACCTACTTGCTACGTTCCCTCGTTTGAATTTATACAGGGCCCATCGTGGGACGGTAAACATGATGATTATGATTTTAATGATAAGATTCATGGTTCCTGATTGTGTGGGTCCTTGTTGAGATTTCCCATCTTAATTGGGTCTATAATCAATCCGAAATACTTCCAATTGCTCGTAAGGTGGTTTATATCTTCTTTCCTGCTTGAGGTTGTTAGAATTATATATCCGTTGAGACTGTCATTCAACCACGCTCAAATCAAAGTGTGAGCCTTGAATTTTCGTCCTGTTTTTCGACAAGAGTTTGAACGGAAATTATCATGTTGTGAGCAGAGATGTTTTTGTTTGGAGAAATGCAGGGAAGGCTGGAGTGAATGGCAGTCGAAAGACTTTAGTCTTTAGTAAAGGAAAATACACACACATAATATTTTGACAGCAGGAAAATGGCGAGGAAGGGGTTGAAGGTTCCAGGTAGAAACAAAACAAAACTTGCCTCGGACACGAGCAATATAATGCAACACAATGTACTGTACTGCAAGTTACCTTGCCTTGTTTGCTGCTGGTTGGCAGTAAAGAAGCATGTGTTTGCGAGATTATCGACGTGATCAATTAAGGGTTTAGGCATTAAGTCCGTATAATGTGATTGCATGAAAGGTATTTAAGGAAATTACAGGTCACCTTATCGGGGCAGAGAGCCTCTCCTGCTGTTGTGCAATAGTCCAGACTCGCTACCACCTAAGTTGAGGATTGCATGCACCACGAGACTCACACGCGAACTGATTCGTCCAGGATCCCGGCTTAATGAAATCAACTTTTTTCTCCTTCTTTCTTCGCTGCGTTTGCACATTATTTTATATTTATTACGTCTAAATTATTAACAGTCCGACTCGCTGCAGTTCTCTTGTAATGTATGGCTTCCTTAAACAGCTTTCTTGAGTTACTTCGTCTTCATGCATTTCTGAAAGCACTCAACACGTTTGCATTACAAAAAGGCAGCTCGTATAAAATATTATTATGTCATAAATAGAAATTTGCTGGTGATTCACGAGAAAATGAAACCGATTTGACTCTCAGAAGGCACACGTACGACGCCTTGCTCGAGCACATTGGAACTTCTCCAAGTCCACATGCATCGATCATTTGAAACTTGGGACATGCCAAATGAATTCCATGTGTTGTGCCAGGGCGTATCACACGAAATATCCACACACGAAAACAATAAATTTAGTAACAGAAATGCAAAGCTTGCACTTGAACGTGCCTCTAGCCCGAATAGGGCAACCTGAAACCGAATTGTTCGTTATCTAAATGGTGCAGCTCGTCGTGGAATGCAGCCAGCAAGTCGTTTCGTAATTCGCAATGAGTACCTCAGTAATTAGCAATGTCGGAAACCATCGGACGTTCCCGAACGGCTTCCTTTAATTATTCTAGGGCTGAGCGAATGTAGTGCAGAGTTAATCTGAGAAATTGCGCCTTTGCTAAATCAATTAACGGCCGTAGGGCTATTCTGTGCGATTATTTCAATTCGAGGTGTGTAATTAATTTATTGTGCTTAAATTACAGGTTTCTAAAGTTTCAATTAAAGTCTTCGTTTATACGTCTTAATTTTAGCTAATTTAATTTGAAGATCGATTTCTTTCCCAACTTTAAATTTTTTAAGATCATACTGCTGCTGGCTTTAGCCATCTCAGCGTCTGCTGCTTTTAATTCCATTTCCAGTGCCTCTTCCATTATCAGTTGTCTTTCCTTCCATCCATTTTCCAAATTCCACTTTTCTTTTTCGAATTCGAGCTTCTTATTTTCCAAACTCATTTCATCAACTTTTGCTTTGGATTTGGCTTCGAATACATCAATCAACCGGGTCTGCTTAGTGGTCTTCTTGCCTTCGGGTTTTGAACATTTCTTGTCGGACAATTCCATACTTAATGGCGGAAGCCTTCATTTTCAGCATTTTAAATTTAGGTATTAAAGTTTTGCCCTAACTCTTGGTCCAGATTTTAGTTCACAAACTTCTTTACTTATTGGATTTTTCACACACAGTTGGAACTTATAAAATTTACTTCAACATCTATTTACAAAGAACTTCCGCGATTTTAATTAGGTCTGAGGAGCGGCAAAATTTTGAAGTCGCGTTATAAAAATCGCGAAAAAATTAACACGGAAAGATAGGAGTAAGTTTACGACTTTCCGACTTCGCGACAGCATTTGCGATCGTGAGGGTTCCCCGCTAAAGTAATAGAGCGAATGAGTTTGATCTTTACAATTAGAACGGTGAACGCAGACTGAAAGTTGTAAACTGAATTTTGTAAGAACGGGGACTGTAGCTGGAACGTCTGGAAAAATAAAGCAAAACGACGCGAAGCCAAAATTACAAACGGTACAAGCTAAACGAATGAATGAAGCGTCTATTGCTAATTTGCATGGCACGGCGGCGATTTCCCCTCACTGCTTTGTGTGGAATTGGGTAGCGTTGCAAGCTTGCTTAAAAAATGCAAGAAATTGGTTTAATAATAGCAAATCAGTCGGTTCACAGTCCAGCGGCGTACTGTGTATTGTGTGTAATTGAATGTCCACCGTCCTTTTACCTGTGAACTCTTGCTGGCATTCGGGTTCAGCCAATTTGAGTGGTGGCGTTGAAAAGTGCACTCAGCGACCCAGCGATCGTTCGCAGCAGTGAAGAAGGAACGCGGAGCGTGTTTAGCCGCATTTTAAGGGGGAAAGTAATAAATATATTCATCTTTCCTCGCCTTTCGTCTTGGGTGAAGACAAATGTAGTTATAACGCAGGTTATTATTATTTTGAGCACTCAGACTTTTCTTAATTTAACCAATCTTAGCAAAAACAAACTGGGAGAACTTGACACTACACCGGAGAGGCCATATGCATGCGAGGCATTTGAGGAAATTACCAAGAATATAATAATGACCGTGCAGCCGAAATTTATAATTCACATGCGAAAACGCAACTTGCCTCCTACGACCATTTTGCGTGGGTTCTCGCTCTTCTACAGGTTTCCTTAAACAAACCCCAAACTATAATAATTGTAATTACGTGCGTTTTACCTGACTTTATATGTAAAGTCTGTTCATGTGGTGCCCTTTCGTTCTCCGTCTTCTACCAACTCAGTCATCATCCCCGTAATTAGGGTGCGAACTTGAAATGTGCAATTTGTCTGGCGATGTTTATAATACAATAATGCCACACCGGATGTTGAGTGGCGAAATTACACTCGAATTTCTCAGCTTCAATGCTCGGCAGTACCCAAGGTAAACTGTGATGGTAAGTAAGTAATTTCGTACGAACCCTTCGAGTCTCAAACTACATAGTACAAGCCCTCTCAGGAAACCAAGACTTGAGGGGACTACACGCAACGAGTTTCCATGCTGCACAAAACTTTGTTTTGTTCGCTAAAATGGCTAACGACGAGGGCTCGAAACTCGATTAAATGAAAAATTAACAAATCCTGGGCTCAAAAATGCATTTTTGAGCCCAATGCTTTTCTTATGGGCAACACTTCCACTGCTTCAGAGGGTTCTTTGTGTCAAGTCCATAGTGATATAATTTAGAGTTTGTTTTTAACTTTAACTTTTCAAAAATTCTTAATGACTGAGTTTCGAGCTCTCGGTATTAGGCATTTTAGCGTCCATTCTCGATGACTACACGTTTACGCGTTGTATTGACCGTGCGATGCAGTGCATCCTGGCCAGACTTGGGTAATCCGTTATTCCGATTAATAATTCTTAATCCAGATTAAGGATTGATATCCCTAATTCCACGCAAGGAAAAAGTCTGTCAATTCTTAATCCTTAATCCTAAAGTTTCATTCCCGAAATCTAATCCTAATTCAATCAGAATTTGGTTATCGTTAATTCCAATCCAATTTTAATCCATCATTGGATTAAAATGCCGAGAGGACCGAGCGTTGTGTGTTCTGCACTCACAGCAGCAGTCTAACTTTTACTCGAAGACTTGCCAGATGAATTGATTGACACATTAGTTATAGTCAAAATTGATAGGCAGTAAGGTAAAAGCTGTGTTAATAAATTTCATTCGTTAATTTTTTGCGAATTTGTAGTTTTTCTAAATCCTTAATCCAATATTAATCCGAATTAATAATTCTTAATACCAGCCACTTCAGGCAGGGCAATTAATCCTAATTCAATCCAATCCCGAAGAATCTGGAATGGATTATTCCAGTTTTAATTGGGATTAACGCATGCCATTAATCCTCATCCTTAATCCGGACACGGTTTTCATTAATCCACCCAACTCTGATTATGGCTGAATACAATACCATATTTTTCACGTGAGTAATGCGTTCTCGGAAAGGCAACACATAATTTGATTTAAACTATTATAAGCATTCGCATTCATGGAAAAGGTCAGCGGTTTGACAATTTGATGTTTGACTTGTTCAAGCTTCGGATTATGTTGACGACTTATTTAAGCCACTATTTTCTACATCCTCGCCGCTATGATTAATGACTTCGCTGTTTTTGCCTCAAGACAATGCTTTGCTGAAGAGATGATCAAATCTCTATTTCGGAAGAATGAAAAGTTAATTTGACGATGAATAGAATTTTAACTCAATTATCAAACCACCCATGCCTGCTACATATAATCCAATTATGAATCTACCTAAACAAACTGCATATTGTTGTTTCGCTAGCGAAACAGCACAAACCAGAATATTCTCAGTTCAAAAAACTCCCAGGTTCTTCTCAGTTTCAGCTTACTCAAGAAAATACGTAAGTGTGGTAGGAAAAAATCTGACATGAAGTCATGCTCATCTTTATTGCGTACTTATTGAAAATAAGAAGTCAATTGGAGAATCGTTGAATAGATCGCAAATTTGCATAATGAAAGATAAAGGAAAGTAACTTTGTAAAGGTACTTCGAGTACTTCATCGAATGAAAATCTTTCATGAAATCGTTTCCGACTGTCACGATTCATATGAAATACAATCAAGGGATATAAATAGAATTCTTGAGATGAGCATCACTCATTTGTTCACCCCATCACGACGTTTGTGGGGAATTTGTATTGCACAATTGGCCGAGGAATTGCTGCGTGACATAAAACTGATGTGGGAGATTGTCACATCATGTGACGATCGCAAGTGACTGGGCGCGACGAGGATAAATTACTAATTGTGCCAATTAATAATCACGAAACGACAAAGATGTCAAACTCAAGATAGCGTACTCGCAGTGCTCAGAGCGATACGAAATGATACGATGACTGCCCAGGTAATTAACGATTCTGGGCACAGTTCGTAAACAAGGTAACAGAGGAAAAACGAAGCGTATGCAGTAGCAGCTGAAAATTGTCACGCATGTCAATTTCAATGGTAAATATGACGAGTTGACATCTGAAGGAAGTCTAAGCCAGCAAAGGATCGCAAGGCATAAAGTATCTCTTCAATTATTTATGTGCCCTTCGCTCTCTGGCTGGGCCTTGTGCTTGGCGCTCGGAATTGAAACTATTTCGAAGGAAAGGGACCGTCGCCGTCGCATGCAAGAAAGTGAAACCACGAAACCACAGCAGAGCGATAATCGTGCAGCTGAATTCCTGCAGCCGCTTACCGAGGCAGGATAAAAAACGAGAAGACATGAAATAAAAACAATTGACATATTGGGAGGCCGAAATATAAAAACTGAAAGAAATAAAGAAGAAAATAAAAATGGAAAAACATGCAGCGGCATTTTTCTGTTTGTTTCAGGCACCGACAATAAATTAGTCAGTCTCTCATGTCTCGCTATCTCGAACAAACTTCAGCTATGCCTCCTTTTATCTTTTCAGGAATTCCTCCACTCTGTACAGCCAGTCGTGGCTCGGACCAAATACAAAAAGAAAAATAGACATGATGTAACTGGGCTGCCTTTTCTTCCATTCCGGTCCATAGTGATATAAATTCTTTTGTTTTAAGTCCGTGAAATAGGAATGCGGAAAATAAATGCAGCGCAGTCTCAAAGAGGCAAGACATAGAGTGGAGAATTATTGTTTAATCACACTGAATCATCAGACACTATTAATCTTCGGAATAAGGCATGGATTAATATGTTCAAGTCGGAGCCGCTTAGCGGGGTGCATTGCGTATAGGCCCAAATCCAGAGAGAATTTATAAAATTAACGCTAAATGAGATCCTGCATAATCCCCGCATGCTGCATCGTACTGTGGTGGAAATCAAGGCTCTTCATTGGCGGCAACTCACCATAATTCGTGCGTACGCAGACTGAGTAGTGAATATTGCATTATAGTGACAGCATTTGGCGGAGCTGCCATTTTCAAAATGGTGGAAGTCACGCATTCCGACTTCACATGTTCATGTCGAACTACTATCACGAACAAATTAATTCCCAGCCATGCCCTTCAATTCGAAAGCCCTCGGCCTCCACGCAATTACTAAATAGTTGATTGGCGGTGCCCGAATCAATGCCGCTAGTTTCAGGTTGCTGGTGAGGACATTCGTTTACAATGTCACATCATTAGTTATTGAACTTTTTAACAACTGTATCGTAAAAATAATGACCGAAATAGTTTCCTTCGGAATTTATGACGGCACAAAGGTATGTGTCCGTGTATAATGACGACATGCACTCGTAAACAGAGCGAGGAGCAACTGGAAATAAAAAGCATTTAATAAGTCTTAAACTGGTTTATAAGCAGGGGCAACAACGTCGACGACATAAAAGACTGGAAAATAGTTTTCGAGTGTATTAATTCTAAGTGAATGTTGTATGCGTGTAAGGATAATGTCAGACATGTGTTAGGTATTCATGATGAGCAACGATTAAGAGAGAAGAACGCAGACTTTGAGCAAAATTCGATGATGAGTTGAGTTGGGATCTCGCCTCCAGATATGTTTACCTTTATGGAGGGCCGTAGAAAAAGAGTTACAGTCTACACACTCGACATGCTTAAACCCACTCAATTATACTATTACACAAAGCGAATCAACCCCAACCGACTGTGCTCTGGATCTTGACTGAACTTCACCCTTGTTATACCCAACGCAATCAAATGTCTTTGGGATTAAGGTGAGGTATGTAAAGAATCGAAAGGGTAGTCAAAGAGGAATCCACGAAGAAGTTCAAGTTCAAGCCTGTCAATATCTTATTTTTCCACATTTGTTCTTTCTGAGTCTCGTCTGGTAATTACGTTCGATTTGTACGGACTCATTCCTCTGTTGTAGGTTGAGTTGAGCTGGAAGGGATGAGCGGGTAAACGGAAGAGATGCAAGGAGATGAAATACCAACCCTTTCAGAAACCAATAACAAGAATCCTGCGCGAGTGCTGAGCTTCATTGCACTTCCTTGTGAATTAATTCCTTCACGTATTATGTGGGTTTGATTTTTTTTTTAAATATTCGTCTCCTTTCTGAGATGCTATTGAAGAGTTCAGCCTTTTGTCATTTCAAGACCGGTAGGTCCCAGAATCCTTTATATGTCAAAGATTGGGGGTGCAAAAATAGACTGGCAATGACATTCGCAAGCTGTCGAATACTTGAACGGTCACGATGATAATGCGAAAAGGAAACCAGAAGTCGTGAGTTTAAGTACCAAGATCAAAGTTGGTTTTCCGCGTCGTGAGCTCATTCGTTTGCAACACGGTTAAGCAAAGGGCACGGCTCAGTATCGGTTAATTTGTTGGCGATTTAAGAGTCAAGAGTTGGATCGTGCAACAAGAGTGCTAGCGAGGCGACGACGTTAAAAGATAGAGAGGAAGTTTAATTTGATGAGTACACACAGAAGGTTGTGCTACGTTTTCCCCCTTTCACGAACATCAACATAACACTTTTATCAACGTTCAATTTTTTGCCGTGCTCTCGATTTGCACTCAGGCCTCATCAAATCCCGAAAGTTGAAGCATGCTCACTCGACGCGGTTCAGAATAGAGCTGGAATCAAGAAGCGGAAACATTTCTGATTTTTGTGCTCGCTTGTACAAAGCTGTCTGCCCAGTCAAGTGAAGGGCCAAAGATATTATGTCTGACGCACGCGTTCCTTCTTAACCCTTCTCGGATTTATTTCAATCTCTATTCCCATCACATAAGAGAAAGCTAAAACAACTCATCACAGCATCCCAACACTTCTCTCGTCCCTTGTGTAAAGACTCGGCCACTCAACAAACTTCCGCACAATCCATCGCTTGGCTCGTTTCCATTGTGCTTCCCACGAAAAGTTCAACCTTAAGTTCTAATCTTGTTTGGTACACTGTTTACATTGGCACTTATTAAATAAAACTTGCCTCCGCGCTTTTACTTTACGTGCAATAAGTTCCTGGATTTGTTTTTGGCTCAATTGCAGAACAATTGAGATGATAGTCACACTCTTCTACTAAAACGAGAAGCAAATGCGCTGACTTTACTCTTACGTCGTTCATCAATGCAATATAGGACTCAGTTCATTGTTAGATTATCCAAAATATTCGCCAGCCAGCCATAAAGTGCTTTTTGCAAGTAATGCACTTTATTTTTAGGGTCTCTCGTGATGAATAATGCGTGCACACGCCGTACGGAAGAACGAACGAAGTCGACACCGGATATACTGCTGAGTGGAGTTTCAACACGGGAAATGCAGTCGTTTGAGCAGAGTGGAGAGCCCGTTCAGTGAATTGTTAGCCATGAAAGTCAGAATTCAATTAGTTACTTTATGGTTACAGAGCATTAGGCTTCGTTGCAGGAGAAGGAAGGGCATTACAAACGCTTACGGTTTGGTGAAGTGATTAGCAGATGAAAGAGAAAGCCAAGCACCGTTTCATTGTCCTCGTCGTCGACTGAACTGCTGCATTGCGCATTGCCTCCGTCGGAACCCACCACAACACTCTGCAAGGGCTGCTGAATATGATAAACCTGGAGCTGTGACGTTAAGTTCGAGCGTAATGACTCAGCTATAAAGCGTTTGTGTTATTTTGGTCCAATTTCAAATATATGCAAATGCTCACATTCGGCTTTCTCCTTAAACGGAAGAAGCGCCGAATGCTCACGCTTGCATTCATTCATTGCTCCACGTCAGACTCATAAAAAAGGAAATGAACTTTATGGGAGGCGGAACTCGCTTTCATTTGACTGCTAACAACTTAATTTATGACCACCAAGGTCAATTAATTCAACGTCCACAATCGCCTCGATGTGCTTTCCTGTCCATGAGATGTGTACGTCATGTTATCATCACAACTTCGGCCCGTGCGAAGACGGCGTTGGACCCGGGTTTCATTTTACCCGAGCCAGGGACTCTCGCTAAACGAAAGTATTTGAATGCTGGTGGCCTTTAATATCCTAAAATTCAACGCTGCTGCGTATAAATCGAAATCTGGCGTTGGAATTTGTGACTCACTAATTATGTTGTTTATGAAATCATTAAGTCCGCGGATTTGAAGGAAATTTAAATAAGCACTAAGTTTAAGGACTGGGATTCGATATTAGTTAAGCTTGAGCCGTAGATCGAAAGGTCGCATACCGCGTATTGCATTGCTAGAAAGAGTTTGAAGGAACAATGCATAATTTACTAAAGAGATTTACTCAGTTTAAATATTCGCTTGAAAGGACTCAAGTTGGAAATCGAGAAGCATAATTCGTGTTTATCTAATCGTAATTGAGCTTAAGCTCCCGAGTTGAAAGGGTTTATTGTTGTTATTGTCGTTTTGTCGTCATAATACGAGAGAGTATTTGACATTTCATCCCCTGCCTGTATAGCAGCCTCGTCGAGTGAGCTCGTGTGCTCGGATTTAGTATCATGCACCATCATCTGCCATGCATAATAGACGGACAATTGTGTGAGTCGGGTCGGGAGGCATTAGTGAAGCGAACGGTGGCATTACGGACTAGTCCCCACAATTATGTTTCCCTTCTGGCCTGGCCTGAATCGGTCCGGCTCAGTGTATGAATTTTCATGGGTGAAATAAATAAATAAATCAAGTAATCTACTTTTGTCACATTATTATTTTGTTGACTCAGAAAATACCGGGCTCAGAGCTCGACAATTACCCAAACCGCCAAATGGAGATGGCAAACAAGATAAACGCCCTTCCATGCAAGAATTTCAATTTAAGCAGGCTTCAATTTCGTGACATTTTGAAGTTCATGCCTCGTGTTACCAAAAATCGTGTAATTCGATGAGATTAATCAATGATGCAAGATACTCGGTTCGGTGGGAGTTTTCTCTCAGCAGCTCTCTTCAACATATTAATTAGGGTTTATGCTACCGCTCTGCCTCGGCGAGTAGGCGGTTTTCAACTGGTAAACTGCCACTATGCTACGCATAACTTTCAACTGCTTTTGAATCGTCGTTTCAGTATTTCGCTTGAATGTGTTCTTAAGACGATTCGGCGACGTAATAATAATAATTTCCAACTTATTAAAGCAGCTCGCATCAAGTCCCAATGCCACTCAAGTATACGATAATAAACAGCCGATAGGGACTGAGCGAGCCGAATTGCTATGCTCCTTGAAAGTAATACAGCAGACTAATTGAGCATCATTAATTTCATGGTCATTTTTTCTTGAAAAGAAAGCCGAGCCAGAATTTCGTTAAAAAGGTGATCCTATTGTGTTTCAATTTGGAACACGATGTGAAGACTGCCAGCTCAAGAAGGTTAATTTTTATATATTAACTAGCCGTGAAATGTACACACACAGTGCGATCGTTAAATCTCCGCCCCTACGCGTTGCGTGGCATTTGGCAGCAGAAAGTACCAGTGCGATGGGAAAGACTCAACATGGGACATCACCAAAAATTATTAAGCATCGAGAAATTGGTCTACGATAAATAATAATGAATTACGTAACAATGTTATTATGCTCAGCCCCACTGTCCAACGCAAATGAATACAACAAGATTTACTCTTCAGGCCGTTCCTCGCCCTGATCCCGTTTAAAAAGAGAAAGACGTCCTGCTGATTGTAAATTGAATCTTTCTCCTCAAATCGACAGCGGTAACAAATGATAATTTGTTCTGCTCGTTCTCGCTGTCTCATGCTATAAATACCCACGACCAGAACAATTTACAATTTAACAGAAATAACGGAACCTCGACTACCCTATTCTTGCAATCAAAAATCTCAAAATTAATGGCATAAGACGAAGCCGACGACTCTGTCGAGTGCGTGACGATCTGACGATGACTTCATGACGACGACTCTTTCCCAATTGTGCGAATGCAATCCATCCGTCTATGCCAGGGAACAATCGATTCATGCTCCGTCTGCACTGAGCCTGAATGTAAATTCTCAACTCAGAGCTCGAATCTGCAGCGTTGTCCATTTATGTCGAGGTAAATATGCGGTTCGTGAAGATTTGAATATTTTCAAAACCAGAAGTCACTGATTTGTCATCGTCAATGTTGTACACATGTAACGATATGAAAATGGAATCCTCGCGAGATACTGATCTCTAGAATTATGACTGTCGCTACGCGACCAGTTCACTTAACAATGAAGACATTCAACACGAATCTTTTTTGAGTTGGTGACAAGAATGAAAGATGTGTCTAGTAAATCTCAAAGATGTTTCTTTCTTATTCTTATACGAGCTATCATTTCATCATCTTTATCGCCGGTCTGATCGTCCTCCTCGCGAGCGTAGCTCAGAGCTTAATTCCTTCACAAATCCCTTATTAGGATTGATTTGGTTGTCTGTCCCTGCTGCTTGTCTGTGCCTGAGCCGTTCCTTGAGGGTTTAACCAACCAGAAGAGCAGAAGAAAATAAGGTCTCGTTTACATAGAAAAGGCTTATGAAAATGTGTCGGACAGGCGTCTTTGTTGATACTCGCTCGAGTAGTCACCACAAAAGTGCCGACGTTAACCCTAGCGAGTGAGACACGTAAGAAGATGCCGCTTTCAATTGAACGTCTGCAGAATCCGCCAGACCAGACGCTCCTTCTCGCTGTCTTCGTCCTGTCACAAATCCACGGACTAGAAATCCTTCGCTTTTTACGCCATTTAGTTGCAACATGTAATTATTGCTGTCATTATGCCGAGGACGCGTGGGTCCTTCATTAGGATGTTTACTCGTGTTTTGTTTTTGGATTCCACATTTCCTTTCATCTTCTTTTCACTCCATTAACTGGAAGTCTCCAGCAAAATTCTCCGCGGTTCCCTTTTCGTTCTGCTTGGCTCAATCCGTGGCTCGTTTTAAGTGGTACCGTATGCTCCGTCCAGTAGCAAGACAAAGCACCGCTCAAACAACGCCAAGGAGGTCAGTGACAAAATTGTTGTGCAAAGGAGCTCTATTGCAATTGTTGATTACGATCACGATACGCAAGGAACGAGGCCAGTTGACAACGATTTAATCCGCGATTTGAATTCATGGGTCTGTGAGTGGCAGATTACACGCCGAGCTCAATGAAGTTGCCGAGCGCGTTGTGCTACAAAGTGGAAGAGTGTTCATTGAAATCGCGGACGCTACGGGCAGCAGCCGGAGTCTATTTTCCCGATCCATTGTGTCGCTTCGGGTTTTATTCTCTTAATAATGTTTGAGTTTGATAAAAGAGGAGCAACATGTGAGTCGGCATTGAATTTTTTGTGTCTGGGTCAGAGGAGAAAAGAGTTTAATATGGAGTGACACAAACTGTCCGCTACCCAAATTTGAATCGGTGAATGGAGCGAATCTAGTTTGATGCCAGCAGGTGAATAACGAGATGTTGCTCAAAGAAGACCGACGCTCCGGCCCCCCGCAGGAATTTTATAATTGTGGATGTGCATAGTAAAAAGTGAGCCCGCGCACTCCGCCTTGCGATGAATCGAATCTGAAAAGGGTTGTGCAACAAACGCTCATGAAAATGTAAACTGCTTGGCGATATCTTCATAATGCAGGTCGTAATTTACACTCGCCCATTTACTAAAGCTTGCATTCGCACGACGCATTTTAAATCACCACACTTACCCGCCTCACCCGAGTGAGTGCAAACACACATACGCAAGCCAAACTTTAGACGTTCAGAAGAAGGGCGAGTACAACACGAGGCAGGTACTCACTGAACGAACAGGAAATCAGTCTGGATCATGTAAAAGCAGTTCTGATATTTGTTGTGGAAGGGTGTTCTTCGTTCTCACCAATTGCAGGCATCCTGATTATTGTGGTACAGAGGTGCAAACAATAAAACCGGAAGTTCATGGCGAAAATATCGAATTTTTACTTGCCGGTAAAGAAACTGACGAATCAGATACCGGAGTCTATTCCATGCCTTAGCTGGTTGGGGCTGGATTTCTCTCAGTTAGAATAGGAAGATACTTTATACGCTGAGACATTTCAACAGGAACACAAACCTTTGCGAGACACAATGCTCTATAATTGCATTTTCTCTTCTACATTCTCTGTCATCTAGGGAATTCTTTATGTCGGTAAGTCGTAACAGAAAAGAAGAGCATCGAGGAGGTGAAGTTGAGTATAGCAGTGAATAAAAAGATTCTGAGATGAATGATGAGCGCTAGCTTCGTCCCCGATTGACAATCTTGCGGTGAGTTGTGTAATGGTACATTACACAATGTAATAACATGACGGCAGATTGTCTTTATAGCAGGCCAAAGAATTCAGAGTCGGAATTAGATTCCTCGTTCCCCTTCCGTGCGTCGAGAACTTTGGACAGACGAGTTGTTTTTTATTTATTAAATTGCAGTTGTCCTCGGTTGTGATTGTCAGACCGCGGAGTTCCAAGAAGGCAAAGGGCAAAGGAGAGTGACACATTCGTGATACATTGACCACAGACGTGATCAAAAGTTGTAGTCTTTTCGTCCGCCGTCGTTTCGTGACGCTCATGTCAGTTTGCGGTTAGATTGACGAGAATACCGACCCATGACAAAATGCCCTCATTGTGTGCGGTACAACCGTAGCACAACTGGCGCAGGGCAGTGACCAGTAGCGTGGCTTTGATCTTACGTCCACCTATTAACGTTATTAGTTTCGAATTTTCTTTTCCTGAACTGTAGCTCACAGAAAGGGAAATGAGTTTGTCTCTCTCGACCGCACTACTGCAAGTTTGAAGGTATTCCCCTGTTTCGGATTGCCAAACGAGGTCAGACAACGGCGAAACTTTGTACCGTACAAATGAAAGTGCGGAGAACGCACAGGAAATCATGCGTTGGGACGGAACAATGGATTTCTGGAAATGAAAGCGGAGCTCTTACGTTAATTCGAATCAAATGTTTGAGAGAAACACGAATCGTGTTTTTATTTTCGAAACTAGCCATGAGTCTCCAGTGCCAAGTTCCACACAGCCTTTCCAATGTACACCGGAAACCACAACAAATTACATTGCACCGAATTTACGTTATTTTATTCCAGACACTGAAAAGATTGTCAAGTTAGGTTCTTTCGGCCGACTTCAATTTCGTCGTGACTGACTCTGGATTGCACGCAATGCTTAATCGTAACTAGCATTCGTCCATCATATTTTGGTGAAAATTCACACATTTTTGCACCATCCCAAATCCTGTAGGGTCGGAAGTGACTTTTTCATTAAGACTAGTGCCCATTGTACACGTATGTTAGCTTAAAGACTTGGACTTAAATTAAACCACAGTGATAAAAGATTCGTAATCTGTAATTGGAAATTTTTCATAATTCACAGAATAATCGCCGCACTCCGTGAGGCAAATGAAGTAGACGTGAAATTGTGGTATCACTTAAATGTCAAACACAGAGTTCGGGGTGAATGGATATGTTCTAATTAGGAGATTGGAGGCATCATTGATTGCATAATTGTTGTGCAAATACAATACGAATACTATATTCTCCAGCACAGCGCACAACAACGCGACCGTCGCTCGCTTCTAAGTGGCAGAAGTATCACGTATAAATCAATTTCATTAATCCTTGAGTTTGGATCCAAATATTCCTGAAAAATTAATAGAATAATAACATGTTATTACGGGGCTAACCAGGTTGAAGGGTGAAGGTAGTTCCTGGAAAATTGTTTGGTGATTGCTTCCGATCAGGAGCCATAATTTGACATAGTAAAGGCCTGATAATGAGCCCACAGTGCCTGTCAGTGCAATTTCGATTGAGTTGAAAGTGAAAATAAGATATACCAAAGGTAGATATTAAGCGACAGCGCAAATGAGGTGAATGAAACAGACGCGTCGGCAGTGAAAGATTATTTGCATAAGCGATGTATTATATTTACTCAATTTTAGCGGTGCGGCTTAATGTGGATGTAATAACACAATGAAATAGCGTAGACAATTTCCAGATGTTTGCCTGGAAAATGGATGAAAGGTATACATAATTGTTCGAAGCAATAAAGAACGAAAGTGGCAGAGTCAGAGCCCGTCACTTTGCTTACTTGAGGTCTCCGTGTAATAACAATCTCCCACACGTATTCCCGTAATTATGGGTTATAAATCAGAACCAGTTTGAAACGGAGCAGAGCAGACAACGTGATAAATGAGCCAAATTCCTGCTTTCAACCTCATTATCGTGGAATTCATTATTTGTATTATATCAACACATTATTTGAGACTATTATCAGACGCTAAATTGATTTATGGCACACTTGAATTGACCAGAATCGCTTTCCACGCTCAACATGGCTCCTTACCTCGACTCGTCATATGCGGCACAACTACTCTGGATTGCTTCAATCCAGGAGCCGATTCTGCCTATAATTAAATTCCAATAGATTTGTTAGTACATTTTTCTCTCGCAGCATTTTAGGTAAAGATTATCCCAATCCGTCTGTAGCAATCTGCGCAGTCCAAATTTTATGAGTTAAATACGTACCATTGTACGTACGCACGGTAAGTTACGGTACGTACCGTGAGTTAAATACGGTAATTGTCAGCAAAAGAGAACAATTTTTAGCTGTTTCTGCACTGTCCTAGGCTATAAAAGGCAAAAGTCGCGTTCAACTACAACGGATTTGCTCAACGGGGTTCCAGACACCGCGAAGAAGACGTTGATGCGATCACAAAATCTTTCAGCAATCTATTGTCCGGACAGTTGATCTTCGAACATGCATTTGTCATCGTGGAAATGTATTTCTTACCCGCAACCATGGCCGATTTCGAAATGTCTCGATGTGATGAATCAATCTTCCTTTCTACAGACTACTATTCTCTTGTTGAACTTGGGAACGTACAAAGTACTTTGATCACTTTCATCTTCATTCGACAAGTGGGGCATTCATCGTTATCACCATCGTAGAGCAGGGCACTGAATCATCAATTCGTCATTATCGTCATTGATAGCATTCCATTGGCACTCACTTAACTGACAGCTTGGAGTCGCGCTAAAATCATCAAAACCGAATGCTCGATCCTGAACATGAAATATATTTCGGTAGGATGCGTGCTACAGAGTTTGAAGCGAAACTTCGTTCCGTGTGCGGTGTTCACCAGATATCGTGAAGAAATGATGATATGCGGTGATTAAAATATGATGAATTGCGGCTGCGTGGATGAAGGGCCACACAAATTTCAAAAATTTAAAGAGCAGCATTTGAGGGTATATTCTCGTGGCTATTATTGGCCTGTCAAGTAGGAATCCCAGTCTGTTCGTATCTGAGGTATCAGCATTGGGCATGTTCTGTGCTGCAGTATTAATAACTGTTTTTGCTGTCTAAATAGGTCTCGTGAAATGAGAACCGTGTAATTTCAACTTGTTGGTGGTGCTTTGTTTTCGAGTTAACGATTCACTCGTGGTGTGGGGAGGGAAAGGGTTCTTTCGCTTTAAACCGTGCAACGAGGATCTTATTATTATTAAGTAGTAGTAAGTTAAGTAGTATTATGTCTTCTTCCCTTGTTAGCTGATGATTATGATTACGGTGATTATGTGGAAGGATGTGATGAAATTGTGAGCTCGAACCGTCTCCTTCGGTGGTCCGTCTTACGCACTGCACTCGCAACGCTGCTGGGAGACGGAACGAGAACCCTTAAGGCTCATCTGTGTCAAGGAGCCTCACTTATTGGGAGGAGGAGAGACTGTGTAATTCTTAGACAATTAAGAGGCGGAGAGCGTGGGGAAGAGACAGTGGGCAATCTTCATAAATAAATAAAATGTGGAAAGATATTATTATTATATTCTCAACTTGTTTGCCTCGGCAGTCAAACTGCACTTCGCTTGCAGACGAGGTCGTGGCCCGCCGGGCGCCTAAAACCAACAGTGCCCGTGGGGGGCAGGCGGCAGGATCACCACGAACTCAGCGCAGTCCCCAACGGTTCTCGTTCGCCTTCTTTACTCCGCCATGATGTTCTCGTACTCTGAAATCATGCTCGTGCATTAATCTCTAATCCATCTCCTTCCAACACGTAATTGTCACTTCATTGGGCCGAGAGCTATGTTCATCTTTCACCACCGTAACTCTCATAATTCATAACTCACAAAGTGTTTACAAGCAAGTCCGTGATCCAGGCTTATTCTCGTTTCTACCTTGTTTACGCCTAGTCTGGCGCGTGTAATACTAATTATTCAGGCGCATCTTTGTTTCACGTATAATGACTTCATCTCACCTTCTACACAGGTAACAATTTCATCATGTGATAATAGCAATAAGTAGTACTCCACTGAATTAAGAAAGAGCAAATTGCTAGAATATAAGTAGGAATCACTACCCGGAATCGTAGAACCAGAAGCAAGCACAATGAAGACGAAGAGACGGCAAAAGGTATCACGAGAGGTTGGGCAGACACGAATGGAAGTGCCAACATTTAAACAATTTTCTTGTACGACAAATGCGTTAACATCGTCGTTACAAAACCTCAGAAGGGAAACAACGCAGCCAACCACCACGGAGACGGAGACGGCCAGGCACGGCAGGCCTATCAGTCAAATCAAAAGTGAAAAAGCGCACCGCGTGAATTGTCCAAGATGAGAATCTTAGGAAGATGTTGTTTGCCTGGGCAGGTTGGTTGTCATCGTCGTTATTCTGTCGGCTTTCTTTCCTTTCTTCTAATCTCGACTGAAACTGCAGTTTTGAATCATCGTTTGTTAAACTGCCCACTTCAACAATGCGTCTTTGTTCATTCGAATCCAGAGGCTGCCCAGTGAGTTTTATTCTACCATCAAAGGGACGAGACAGAGACAGACAAAAAGTAAGTCGCTGCCAAAGCGCAGAGAAAGAGTCATTACTTTAAAGTTTCTTCATGCGTGGGAGAGCAAAGGCAAACTGGACACAGCGGGCGGTAGATGACCATTATATCAATTGCTTTCCCATTTACTCCGCTGCCCTGCTTGGACATACGCAATGCACAAACCATCACAACGCATTAACAGTGTCATTATTGCATTAGCGTTTGTCTGTTCATCCGCGACAAAGCACGTACGATAGGGAAGGAAAGTCTCGTCAGATACCAACGTGCGAATTCCTGGTCAACTTTCCTCTCTGTCATTAAAAACGCATCCCATTAAATACCCACTCCTTCACGTCCGATGGTGAGTGAAAACTGACCCGTCACGCGTCAACTGTTCTCTCCTCATTGTCTGGCGCTAATCCGGTCGATACCGTGCACAAACAATGCCTCCTTTCACAACAAAAGAGTTCCACACACTTGTAGATGCGTGTAAGCATTAAACTCCCACTCAACCAAATATTTTCACTCGCATTAATGCCCTTGGCCTTTGTTCGGCATCCCAAAGCCATAAAATCCATTACCTGTGAAAAAATCACATTATTTTCCCTTGAAGTAGATTAGACTTACCAACATTAGACTGAGCGTGCACAATAAATAAAAGATGCGAAGCATTTCACACGGGAGCGCATATGCAACAATGGGCGATACTATTTTTCGTTGTTTATTTTGAAGACACATAAATTTAGGAAACAATGGAAAATCGCACTGCGACTAGAATAACAGATTGCATCACATACAAAACGAATATAGTTTCAAGGCATGACAATCAACTGGAATCTAGTTCGGGTAACGAATTCGGCTCGTTTCGTTCGTTCGTTCAGAAACAAGAACTGGGCGGCTGATGGTGATCAGAACGGACGGTCTGGAAAAGACATAAGGTATCGAATTACATTTAATGAGAAACGTAAACAATGAAGAATGAAATTGGACTCTGGTCGAGAGCAAACTATGCAGGTACGGATAAACACTGCTAGAATCGAGCTCGCCTTTTCTTTCTTGTACAGCCGAGCTTGGCAAATATTGTGACAACCAAATCTTGAATTCCAAAGAAAAGGAAAACCTCGAGGAGACACTCTCCTGCTGTGTCTGAGCCGAAGATCAAAACTAGTACATAAAACTTTGAGGCAACTGTGAGATTGTATAGTTGGTCTCTATCTTACTCTTATTCGCCATTGTTCTCGAAATTTTAGCGGATCAGTTGAAGCATTCGGCTACGTCAGGCGCTAATGTATTCGAAATCTCAGGATTTAATTTCTGATTATCGTCATCAAGCTTTATTCATAACTTCTTTGTCATATGCAATATAGAGTTGTAATAGTAATAAACTTTGAAATAATCACGGTAGATAAATACAGACAATATAGAAAATTGGTCGGATAACAAAAGATGCCAGCTCTTCTCTTTTAACTTATGGTCGCCTTAGTTTACAGTTTAAGAACCGTAAGCAGCCAAAACCATAATCTTGAAG
This sequence comes from Mesaphorura yosii, assembly GCA_009869945.1. Lineage (NCBI taxonomy): Eukaryota > Metazoa > Arthropoda > Collembola > Poduromorpha > Tullbergiidae > Mesaphorura > Mesaphorura yosii. Next base: position 56,432 of record WIXG01000086.1, read on the forward strand.
TTTGTGGAACAATTTAAACAGACGCTACGGTTAATCCAATAATGGCTATACACAGCTGAGTACAAACTGCTATGAGTAGATTTTCTATTGCTGGATACTGGATATACAGATAAAAGTTCAGGCTAAACTTATTCACTTCTTTTAACACATCATTTCATTAAAGTTAGCATGTTACGGTGGCAGAATGAACGGAAATAAAATACTTTTCGTTTTCTTAGTGTTGAACTGTGAGTTAGATAAGGTGCATACGTATACTGAAAACATCTGTAAGATTAATACAATATTGCCATAAGTACTTACAAAATAACTTTTCTCAACAATGCATGCATTGAGCATTGAACTGTTCCTCATTTTTATCCCTTTCATTCTCCAGTATAAAATTAGTATCCTACTGCAGTACAAAAGCGTTAGAATCGTAACTACCGTGGTGTTTTAATGCGACCGCTTGCTTATTATCGTTAGAATTAGTACGTAAATTCAAACTTCCAAAGTGAAAATCAAGTCAGTCCACGCAGAAGATAGCCGCCCAATAACAACTTTTGTAGAGAAATTCGGTATTAACGAGCGAAATTGAATCAGATCTAACATGAAAGTCGTAAAATAAGTAACACCGAATAATAGTGCCAGTGTCGAAACACTTGACTAATTTAGACTTTGTATATTAAAGCATAAAATATTGAAGCTAGTCCATGCGGGAAAACATGTTGGAATGTTATTCCGTCGCACGTGGACAACTTTAAGAGCGAATGAATGTCGAATATAACGCAAGTGAACTTTGATAGTGAACTAAAGTCGTGTGATGTACAGGCTATAAAATACTTTTACAACATTCATTTGCTACACGCAATAGAATTAATGCTAATATTTTCTTTTAAAGATTCTAGAGTCTTGGTTTCTATCTCATCACAGAAAACTGGTCAATCCCTGAATGAAAAATAGAAATGTCGTCAAACTTTCCGTGGAAATTAACTTGCCTAGCACTAAACTTATAAATCACTTTGATAAAAAATATTCCTTGGTCAATCGTTAAAGGAGAGATTCTAACTTCAAAATAAATAACCACGTATAGCTTGATCACTAGAAATTGAAAATTAAATAAGCAATCTCCAGTTAAAATTGTGTGGAATAGTTTTAACTATAAAATTAATTTTAGAATATAACAACTAGCGTGAAGTAATTTGTTTGCGTGGACATTACTCACTATTCACGAGGAGGGCGATGCTGACAGTGCTCTGTTTTGGATTGAACTGCAATTCAGCATGGGTTGGTCGATTTCAGTAGGACTAGGACTAGACATCGGGGTACTATACATGGAATTGTTGTTGCTGGAATGATCGACTTCAACAATGGAATGGAGGCGTCCAGGCTTAGTGAATGTTGACAAGGAAGAGCATGTGGAAGACATTGGGCATTCTACAAATGGAAGATTGTTTGTGGAACAAGATGTACTGCTGCCACTTCCATAACTGCTGCTGCTGGTGCTAGAGCACGAGAACGAACTTTCAGGCGACGTGCACTCGGACGTTGGTGGGCTTCGTGGAATGCTAAAGCCGAAATTCTGAATTTCGTCCACTAACTCCTTTGGGAAAGGTAATCCACGAGTGAGACTGGAGGAGACCGACTCTAACCACGCAGCTAATACTTCAAAGGATGGTCTGCGTGAAAGTAAGGAATAGAAGTGAGCATCATTGTGAATGTCTTTCACCGCATCATTGAACTGTACCTCTTGTCCGGATTGAGATCGCAACACATGAAGGCAATTCTATACAATGGCTCCGGGCAGCCGTCGCAGAATTTTTCGAGAAATGTCTTTTGGTTTAAGCTGAAGTCACCAGATCTCGGAAGAAAATCAGGATCCGCATGCACTCGGCCGATTAACTAAAATATGTTCAACAATTAGACACTCCAATCTTTCGAGTATACAGCAAATTGGGAAGAGTGGTTACTGGTTACCTCGCAGAGCACAATCCCAAACGAAAAAATGTCGACTTTTTCGTCATATTTATTTCCTTTCATCATTTCTGGAGCCATCCAGAATGGATTTCCAACAACCGTATACCTAAATATTAAAAAATTCTTGTGAACGCGCTCAACCCAACCATAATTTATGGACCGAATGGGAAATAATTTTACATCTTACCGTTTCTTTCGTTCGATGCGCCGACCTCGTTTGCTGGCGTGAAATCGGTCCTGGCTACTCATTTCGCTCGTGATTCTTGCCAAACCAAAATCAGCTACCACCACACTTTTGTCCTGCAGACAGAGGCGCACATAGTGACACAATCATAGTCCAAAAATTCTCATTTCATTCCACGTACCTCTCGGACCAAACAATTATGTGAGCTGAGATCTCGATGAATGACCCCCATTGAGTGCAAATAAGCCATGCCACATGAAATATCATGAGCAAATTGTGTTCGCAATTTCCAGCTTAGCGGTTCTTGAAAATTTTGAATAAGTTCCCTGAGGCTGCCTCCACGCACGTACTCCGTGATCAGGTGCAGTTTTCGTTCTTTGTACAAAACCCCGATGAATCGTAATACATTTGGATGTTCCAGGCGTCTCAACACAGCAACCTGTAAGTACATTGGATGATTGGATCTTTGGCTTTGGATTCATGCAAATGATGTAAGTATTACATAATAATTAAACTGCACCTCTTTCAGAAAATTCTTCTGTGCCTCTTCGTCTAGCCTGTACAAGTCTTTGAGTACCATCACCTCTTTTGTTTCGGAATGAGTAACTTTGAAGACCTGAAAACAGAACAAAATGCGATAGTTGGGTTAAATCAGTTGTTGAACACTTCCCAGTACCCTATACTTGTTGGGCAAGTAAGCTCCTCACCTGGCCAAAGAATCCTTTTCCAAGGAGTTCGCCCTTGACCAAATCGCAGGCACGAAAGGTACACTGAGTTCGGGCTTGTTCACGAAAGGACAGTGTTCGCGCAAGTCCAGTCTTTGAATACGAAGGTGGAGTTGGACTGCAGTCTGATAGACGAGATAATGAGGCAGCTCTTTCTTCGCATCTGAAAGGTCGAATTTGGTTTACCTCTAGAAATGCGAATCCAGCAGGGCAACAGCGATGCGCAATGTCGACGTGTAAAAGTACTACAGATTTTGTATTTTTCTTACCCTCCCCTGCTGCGTCGAGGTTTCCTTGAGCGCCCAACGTCTTCATTATTGCTTATTCTATCTTTCGAAGTATCCATTTCGGCACAGCTACCCCATAGATCACTCTTTCTCAGATCCAAACTACTTAGACTTCCAAAACATTTACTATCTTCCAGTCTTCTTGTCGGCAGAATAGGTGAAGGTGTCTGCTCAACTGTAACCTGCGTATAAAAGAAATGCTAGTTATCAGATCCAATCTTTGCTTTAAGGCTAGACAGATTTCAGGGGAAAGAAAATTGCAAATTACCTGCACGGTCGTTGAGCGGTGGTTCAGTATTTTTTCAACTTCCGTCAGTGAATTTCCGTGTATCGAAGTTCCGTTTATTTCTAATATTCGGTCACCAACGCTAAGCTGACTTTCTGGTCCGCAATGTAGAATCCTAATAAGATTGCACATCATTGATTATAATATGGCGGGAACAGGGCCTGGAGATGAATGCTTCAATTTCTATGTTTTCTTAATTATGCATCTGGAAACCATCGTAACACAAGGATCAATGTCAATCGGTTAAGGTAACACACTTGAGAGATCAAATTAAAGTCAAGTCAATGAAGTTCACTGTGGACTATTAGACTATAGGGGCATTTTGGTCGAACAGAGTCTGATCATCCGCGATATTCTTAACAGATTCAGCTGGGGGAGCTTTGAAGCGACATAGCATCGGAGTGATTTGCGAGGTTGAGCTTTTTGCAGTAACACAAAATAGCGAAATTTCCTTCTAACCTCAAACACACCTACGCACCGCCCCCTACGCCGATGCTAGAGGCACTGCACGTACATTGTTGTACTTAAAATACCCTGTTGTACTCTAACTAAGCAGCCTAATGAACTGATTGCGTCGCCCCTGAGACCTGGACACATCAGACAAGCTATTACGCAAGAAGGAAGAAACTAAACTATCATCTAATTGATGAAACACATTAGCCAGAAACCAAACAGACTTTTCCAGGTCTCCTAAATAAAAATAACAATGCCAAATCTGTTCATTAAATCCAGGGCATAAAATTCAAATCATGCTTGAAAGTCAGAGGCAGAACCAGGAGCTGTTAACTAGGGTCTTCTCGACGTTCCTATACTACGAATAATGGTGCCCAATTTATTGAAATGCGCTTCTCTTAACTGCAGCTATCAACAGGAGCAGAGCAGAGCCTGTCATTCCATCGCAGCACAATGCGCAGGTGACAGACATATTAAGTCCAGACTCGTAAATGTTTCGGTACCTTGTGGCGATGGAAATGAGATTCTCATTAGCGACTGCAGTGCAGAATGCACGGTGAATGATGCATCTCGCAAGAATAAGGCATGATTCAGCTTGACATGTTTTAAGCATGCAGCGTACAAGGATTTCCTATTTCACTGTGTTATATTGCGTAGTTGTAAATGATCTTATAAACCATGAGGCATATGTAAATAACTCATTTCGTAGGATTTTACGAGATCTACAACATGGTGCATACGGATTTCCGAAATAGCGAATGGCCCTTTCCACATAAGGTCCTTTTCCATTTTCTCTCATAAACGAGGAAATTAACGACTTGAGGCTTGTTCTGCAATCTCATCGTAATGAAATCCGCTGAACTTTTTTTTTAAATTTCTAGTGTAAAGAGAAATCGCCTCGTCTCCGAAGTCTTGAAATACGTTAAGCACTCTCCTCTAGCAAGTATGCTGGACTCGCTGGGCATTCTGGTCCTACTGCCTGCACATTACAAAATCCAACATTTTAATGTGACTATGCAATTTGATCATGGCATGCTCTACACGAAATCAGCTCTGTGGTGAAGATGATTGCTGACGAAATGTTTCCATTCAAAATCAAGTCAGGGCAGTGAAGTATGGAATGCAGGAAGCAGGAAGTTTATGTCATCGTCATATTGACTGTTGATTCATTTTACTGCGTTGTGAGTATTTGGATATTTTATGGAAGTTTCTTATTTTGTACCATAATTTTACCTTTTTACGACTTGAAGTATGACGCCACGGCATGCTATTTCCATTGTAACTTGCATACAAATTGTAAAAGAATGGCATGAATCCTGCTCCATGGGTGTGAAATTCTTAGAAATATGGCAAGAATCAAAGGAATGGCGGAATGAGCACCATAATTTTCGTTCGATATGTAATTGACTCAGTAATTTTCGCGAAATATTAAACATGTCGTTGTCAGCTTGGTAAAAGCATCACCCAATTACAAGTAGAGTCAAATTTGCAATGCTGAATGCGTTCCCTAATTTCTGGTTGCTTGTCATGCCTAGTTTTGTTTACTTCCTGTGTTCGTACCTCAGACTCTTACATTAGCCTTCGTTTTTGTATTCAGGACAAGTGTTCAAAGCCTTACAAAATGGCAAACGCAGTGGTTAATCATCTTTGTGTAGAGATAAAGAAACCGAGAAATTTTTCCTCCTTTCATTAAAAGTTGTAATTGATTTATTTCTGGGTTACACATGCTTCGTAAGCATTTCAAGTCGACTAAGAAGTAACTAGGAAGTAACACGCATACGCACTAAACAAACGAGCAGTGAGCAAATTACACACGCAGAATTAAGCATAAGTGTGCGATTAGAGAGGTTCAAAGCTAATTATAATGCTCGGTCGGACTCATCGTAAAATTTTTATGATAGTTGGCAATGAAAACATGTTCGAATCTCTGCCACAGGTCTGTTCATGAAATCTCATAACTCAGTGCTCGGTCCTATTTCTCTTCTGCAAATGGGAAGGTAATGCTGAAATACTTTTGCACATAATAAAAACGTCGCGTCACGGTAACTTGACGAGCTGAATAGATAAAAATCATTTGAGTCGAAACGAAACACACAATTGCACGGTGATGTTTGAAGGAAGAATAAAATGAACTTCACGGTGCACTACTTGTCCATTGTAGTTCGATCATAGGATGAAGTGCAGTGCAGACATTTTTGCAAAACTGCGATATGCCAGACTCAATAAAAAGATACATACACGGCGCGTAGTAAATGGTATGAGATCTGATCCTGGCATTGGCAAACAGGTGAAATTTAGATTTTGGCTATTTTTACTAAAACCCACGCAACTTGTACTGTACAATTAAAGCCAGGCATAAAACCAAACGTTTGCAAAGACGCCCCAAACTCTCAAATATGTCAATCATTCCTTCAAATAATTCGCAAACTCAACTCATATGGTTTTGGTAAAACTAAATCCTGCCTATCGGGTGACCAGTGCCCACAGAAAACTCATGTGCCTATCGAATACTACCGTAATACTATCGTACAATAATGCATATGTTGCAGTAAATTCAGATGACTAACTCATGGAATCAAATTTTAAAAAAATTCCACTTACTCGAATACTTGTGGCACGTACTCGTCGAAATTGGAGTCAATCCATCCTTTCCTTAGCTTGTACTGCGATCCATCCCGAGTCACTGGCGGAATCTTCACTACTTTGATTACGTGCTGCTTTTCATGACACGATTGTCCAACCCAACAGTTACCACTGGAAAAAGGACAAGAACAAGAGTTCAGTATGCGTCGGAACGTGCTTCATTCATTGTTGGGCCGCCCTTTACTACTTTACTTTAGTGACACTTGGCCTCGTTAAGCCGATGCAACTCCGAAAAGAAAAATGTCACCTCGTTTGGAAAACAAGAGGTGAAAAACAAGATTGCTTAAAATGGAACACTTTTTGACGACCAGCGTTAGAGCCGAGTGCGAGCGGTGACTCTTTGCTGGCATGAAAATTGGTATGCACTGCACACAAGAACGCTTACATTCTCACATATTGGCATATATCTGCACGCGCCAAATTAGTAATAATTCTATGTTCAACTTTACATTTCTCGATTTGACAAAGGCAACAGCAATAAATTCATTTCATTGATTAGATAATGCGTTGAAGGTAAGTCAAGAGCTGTTTAGGCGCATTGCAGATATTCGGGTGGTATCTGACGTTCGTATTTAACTTAACAATAAAAACGGGTAAATAAAAACACGCCGTATCAGCCAGCGGCTGCCCAATATAAATACATCACAATTGAATGCTAAGCTGAATATACGAGTTTAATTGGCAATATCAGCAAGTTGGCTAGCACAGAACATAGCGTGGTATAATCTTACCAGTACAATGTTGAAAAGTCGACCAGAATGTACTGCTCATCATCTCCAATACAGATTTGACATCTGGAACACCGAAAGCACTCCGGGTGAAATCGCGTCAAGCCCGCAGTCATTATTGGCCCAATCGTGTCCTATAAGAAAGAATCAAAGAATCCTTAATTAAACAGTTCCCAGAGTTTAAGCATTCCTTCAAAGAGACCAGAGACGGTCATTAACATCTGCTTCTGCCACGGTGCTTGTGCTAGCAACCTCATTCGTTCCTTGATCTTTGACCCCTTTCGCATGAAATTGAACTTCCGTGATTCATTCTACAACTATCACTAGAGTACACAATCAACACATTACGTGGATTACCGGCAGGGTCCTTACCAAGCCGAACGTGATGCACCAGTGCATTAATAAATTAATATTCAGTTTGACAGTCTTACAAATGTACCGAAAGTATCCCATTCATTTCTAACATTGGTTATTAAAATAAATTTACGTACTTCTCCACAGTAGAGGCATGCTCCACGCAGCGCGGTTGTTGTCATCATAATCAGGACTGTCGAGTGGATGATATGATTGAGCGAGTGATATTGTCAGGATTCACCATAAGGAATTTGCGATTCTTGCGCTGCTACTTCGATTGCACGTTGATTCTCCCATTCTTAAGTGATTCTCGTTGCTGATACAAAAGATTAATGTAGACAGTTAATTTGGTGCACACTTTTCACTACCATAATGGAATATTAAAAATAGCGATTGCAAAATGGGCAAATCTCGCTGATTGATTTACAAGCATAAAATTGACCCGCTGGAAAACTTTACATTTCAGTCTACATGGTGTCTGCGTTCTTCCGAATGGGTAAACAAAACATGTGGTCCAGAAGTTAAACTTGAAACCATTTCGACCTGCTCTGATTACAACTTCGTGATCGAATTAAGTACCACATGGAAAAGCGTCGACGTGAAAAATGCGAAACCATCAAGAATTAAAATTTCGTCCGTTCTCTTTGCTATTTTGTACGCACTGAACACCATTGAACAATTGATTAGAACTAATTTCACGCTGAACCCAAGACTTATGTTTCAAAAAGAAATATTTACACTATAAAAAGAAACAAGACCATAATAAAATATCATCATATATTTCAAACCACTTAAATGAGAACAGCAGAGGAACAGAGCAGAGAAGATCGCATAAAGAAAACACAGACGAATTCTTCGTACGTACGGAGAGATAGAGATGATGATGCACTCATTGATGCGATTAGAAAAGATGAGTTCAATAATGCAATCTCTCTTGCATACTATGCTATAAAAACACACACGAAAATAACATTCCATAAATGCAGCTTTAAATCCACACTGCATCAATACATTCGCTTCTGGCTCGTGTGCTGTACGATTGTACCAACTTTCTCGATTTCTTGAATGAAATGTATAAGAGCTGCCCTCTTCTCACATGCAGCAACTCCGATCCTTGCAGCCTCCTTGCATGAAATCAACTTCAATACCGCCTCGACTCGAGCGTCAAATTGTTTTTTAATCAGAACAGCACTTTTAGTCAATTGATTTTTGTTGGAATTACTTCGCTGTTTACCTTCTCTTGTTTCTCATTAAATCTCATCACTACAGGTGCGAGCGCATATTTTAGTGATTTTAGTAAATTAAGGTTAGTTTCCTGCACTACTAGTTTTTTTAACTTAATTAACGAGGAAATTTATTCCAGATTTAAAAGCATGGGACGTCGAGGGCGAGGGCGAGGACGAGGACGGGGCCGACCGAGGAAGAAGGTATTGTTGAGTTGAACCACTCCACCTAATTGACTTTATCTGGGCCTCTCACATTTGTTCAAACACATTTATAGGTGATTGAAAGCGATGATGAGGAGCAGATCATCGAAACAAGTGAAGCAATCGACAATCTCGTTGAAATTATTGAAGAACCCAAACGAGAAAAACCCGGTGAGTAGGCCTGCGGAGTGAATGTGCATCAACTGCATCGACATGATTTAATGGCACTAAAGTTTTATCACGAAAGCGAATTGAAGTAGTATTCAGTTTTAATAACTTTGTGCCGCATATCTTAATGCTTTCCTTGAGATTTGAGGCATTCTAAATTCTACGTCGTTCTTCCTTTTTTAGATAGCAATTCTGGTCACGGAGCGGCAAAGAGGATGAAAGAAACCCCGATTCCGGCTCCGGACAGCGATGAGGATGTCATGACCACGACTAAACCTGATTGTGAGTATGGCTCACACTAGCACTCACAATGAATGCAGCCAATCCTAAACCTTCGCTATTTTCTCCGAATTTGCAGATAACATTGATGACATCTCGCAATTAGTCGCGCCAACATTTTCTACACTAAATCTCGCACCGCCGCAGCCGATGCTGGATCTGAACTGGGACCACAGATATATCGCACTTGGAGAAAGAATTCCCAGCCCAAACGTCCATTTTTGTGACACATGTCGATTGCCAGTGAGAATTTACGGCAGAATGGTTCGTAAAACCTTGTGCGAATATAATTCAATGTGTGCAAGATTGATATTGTACTGTTCTCTGATGACTGCAGATTCCATGTAAGCACGTATTCTGTCACAAATGTGCATGCGATAACGGATCCAAGTGCGCCAGCTGCGGGGACAAGGTGCATCGAATCGAAATCTGCCAACTGGGAAGTGTCTTCATGTGCTACCATGAAGGTAAGGAACGTTGTCATTCTCTCCTGGGTTTGGTCCGTTGAGTGCGTAATGGATAGGAATCTTTTGCTAGGATCAAGATACAGTTTCAATGGATGTCGTAGAACATACCTTTCGCAGAGGGACCTTCAAGCTCATATTAACCATAGGCATAGACCTAGAAGCCCAGTTGTCAGCAGTACCAAACCGCCTGCTCCGGACACGTCCCAGCGATCAATGGGCTTCAGCAGATCTCCCTATGCAAGCTCACATTCACCGAGGTCCAGCCTCGTCTCCGCTCAAGGAGGAGGGTCTCGCGCATCTGGTGCCACAAGCCATTCCAGATACGGTACAAGCCCGGAGATGCCCTCATCGTCAACCAGACACGAACGGCGTGGTTCTCGTACTTCACAAAGTCAACAGGAGTCTAACGCTCGAAATAAATGGGCATTTAGATAATTTGGTTGCTGAAATGGTATCGCTCCTTTTGCCCCCCGCTACTAAGATGCTTGCGACAGCTCCGACTGATCTTCACCTAAACATTTCCTTTTGCTTGATCCCGTGCAAATAACTCTGAAGATGTATACCGAATTTTAACTAGGGTACTTTGGATTTTATCACACCAAAAATTATAATTCACCTTCTTTAAATAGTTTAAATGCTTATCATTCATACATCTATTTCTGTCCTACGATATGTCTCATGAAATTTAAGCTGTTGGCGATAACCTGCGGAGAATAAAGCTTTTACAATGCCTCAAAAACACAGAACTAATGGTTGAAAGCGTGTCTTCTATATCATGAGACGGTTTCAAGTGTATCCTACTGCGCGACTGTCCCTGAAACTCCAGACTTAATCGTGTCTGCGTGTATTGGATTGAGATTCCACTGCAGACAGTCTGCTGATGTAAATCCAAATAAATATTGCATTTGAGTTACAGTGACAAACTAATTCAATAAACGTTTCGCTTGAATGACATTTCATGCTAATTACACTTGATGTGATGAGAGGCCATGTGTGACACACGCCGTTTGCATTCTGTCTGTACATAAATACCTCGTGACCACGAGATTCATTGACAACCTTTGAATACGAGTACAGCGTGTGAACTGGTTAACTGTGCTGTTGAACTTTGGACATAATTGCGTTCTAATGCAAAGTGTGGATTTGCTAAACAGAAGGTTCAACGCTTCTGATAGATTTAATTGTTTCGATTCATTGAATCCAACATTGAGGTGCATTGTGTCCATTCACCGCATTGCATTATTCATTGACTTACTGGATAAGACAATACAAGAATACGAAGCCATGCAATTGAATAGTCGGAGACGTGAAATATTTTATGCCCTTCCCAGTTCCCGTGTGAAGCAGATTTTAACCTTGTCTTCCATTCATTTCATGAGCAGTGAGCACAGACTGCTCCGCAAAGACAAAGCAGTAATTAACTATCGTCTCATTCCTGAGTCCATACTTTCTCATCACGACCTCTGAGGTGGCTCCACTGATCTTTGCTGTCACATGCATAAATAAACAAACTGTGAGACCGAGGACAGCTTATCAGCACATAATTTTGTAATGAGCTTCTCACACTTGCACGTCCTGTTGTGGTTCTGGATCATGCGAGTAAGATTGAATTTTTAGCATCATTCGTATTCTGGAACGGCGTTACTTAATCTCCTTAGCAGTTAACCCGTTTACTACGTCGCGAAGGCTGAGAACAAGTATATTTTACAATCTCAGTCCATTGACAAGATAGTGAGCGGTTCTCAAGAATTCTAGTTATGCAATGGAATCGTACGTATGAAATTATTCATGTCTCATTACTAGAGCACTGTAGTAATTTTTATTACTGTGAACTGCGATACCAAATCCGACATAAGAAACTGGAGACGTATATAAAGAGCTGAACTCATGACTCGAGTAAGGACTTCTTGAAATTGAGATTGAAATTACAAAACCATAAAATATTGTCCATCCCAGCAGATCCAAATAACAAGTTTATACTTCAGTGCTTTGCCAAAGTTTATTCATGCAATTACCAGCTTAATTGTAGTTTCGAAATCTTGAACTTGTGACAGCCTAGGAACTTATTTTTACCTACGGTGTTTCAAAATTCGCTATTTTAATGGTTTCTATTGTTTTCCCACTGCTTATTCCACTGACATTTGGCAAGTAAATGGCTGGCTTTTGTTTTGTGACAGGAAGCAAATGACACGTTAATGCGGAATAATTTGGATTTGGCAGTCAAATAAGCACGTTTTCGGTGCATTCAATTCGATTATTGACATAAGCCGAAGACTTGAGTCGAGCTATTAAAAGAATCCTTCTCAAAATAGGATTGGTGCATTATTCATTCAGTATTTCTGTATAACCTATAAAAACAAACTGTCTCATCAGTCCTTTTTATTCACTCCAACTTTTATTCCATCGTTCTGTCGTCTCTCGGCCCTTGCGTGTGTGGTGTGGGAGTTTGGAGATTTCTTGAAGTGACTAGCAACCGTCATTGACGCTATAGATTCGGCGATAAGAATAGAATTCGAGTTTCTGGTGAATTCACCTCCACACTTATCTGGTACATGGTCAAGTCAAGTCTCAAGTTGTTCCGTCTCGTAGTGATCTAGTTTAATTGGTTCGGTGCGTGTGACAACACAAGTCAAGAGTGAAAGACAAACAGCAAAGAAATGATGCACTGGAAACTGACACCACTCATTCTGGTGGCTTTCGGCCTGCTTTGGAGGGCTCAAGGTAACCTTGCATTAAAATATTCTAATTCGATTGACTACGGTTTTGTCACGAAAGCTTCTCAAAAATATCTATGAACGTTAAATTTATCAAAGACTCAGAACTTTAACGAGCCGGGCTTTAAGAAGGATCAGTTTCACATTTTGGAGTTTCTAATTTCCGTGATTTCAATTTTCAAAGAGTCGATAGGTCTTTAAGGAAGTACACTACGTCAATTATTCACCCATGTTCTCCATTGTGGCCATTGACGTAAGATACTGTCCATTATAATGTCGATTAAGGCTATTAAATTCCGGAGTTGCAATATTTTCGTCAAGACAAGCTTTCGATAAAAATAGCAACATCTTCTGATTCACATTCGGGTGAATGAATATTAAAGTACATGGTTGTATGGGCCAATGCGTGCAAATTCACACACGTCAGAAGAAGTGAAAAATGGTCATACATTTGAATAACAGAGCGAGAATTAGCGTTGAACGCCTCCATCTGATAAACAAACAGTGGCAAATTCCGACAAGTGCCTACGTGACATTTTCGTAAGCATTCACTCAGGAAGCGCAAGTAGAATAGCACATCAAGATTGGGGTGCGGTGCGATGGACTAATTTGTGACATGAAAGTGGGCACGCAGTAAAAGCAAAGAGTGGTTAAAGGGGAATTTTGTCTAAAACGACATGAGATCTCTCGTCAGCAATTAAACATTTATGCCTAGCCAACGACTCATTTTGTGCAAATGGCGATCTGACTGCTGGAAATTTTCTTTTGCATACAATCTGCTGCAGCGAATCTGAAATTGGGCACATTTGGTTCCTGAGGTTAATTTATATGGCCCACTAATGTTTAATGTAATTTCATTCCGTTTTATTATTAGCTGGAACAGTCTGCGACCCGCGTGAGTTTGGAGAGGGTAAAATCGTCTGCGTTTGCAATGCCACATATTGCGATGACATTGATGAGGTACAATTAGAGCCGCTGGGAAGTTACTCCATTTATACGTCAAGCATGAGTGGAAGCAGATTTGCGAAGAGTGTGGGACGCTTTGATGGCTTCAGAGCACGAGAACGAGCAGGAGTATTTCCAGGCCCACCACCCGGCAGTTCCGACAATGCCGCTCTACCAATGCCCTCGAACGATCCTGGAGTGCAAAAAAGTACGTACAACCTTGCACGCACTTGCTGCGTCTCGACTTGCTGCGTTTGGCACATTAGGCTCGATTTTGCATAACGTTTCTCAAATTTCTGCTCATTTGAGCAGAGAAACTTCGCAAGCACTCAGCTACTTCGAGCCTGGCGTAAGATTTACAACATGCATTTGCGTTTCTCGTTTCTTACGGCGAGGTGTGAAACGAAATTTTACACTCAACGGAGTCGGATCATGAGAAGTGTGTTCATATGTTGAAATGGAAATAAATGCGGGGAGGTGATGCTCAGAGTTCTCGATTTTATTTTTCTGCTTTTCCTATTTGTCTTCCAGCTCCTTTGGTAAAGATTTCGGTGAACCGTAATTCAAGGTATCAAAGGATTTTCGGCTATGGTGGAGCCTTCACTGATGCAGCTGGAATCAATATTGCGGATCTTCCATCCGGAGCACAGGAGAAGTTGATTAGGTACGTGTAATAAAACACACCAAATATGCGCGCTGAGGGCGGTAATGGCAAATCAATACGGACCGCGGGCCGAAGCACAGATTTCGTGAATATTTATATTTGGGCTAATGGGAAAAGTCATCATTTATCGAAAAATTTGCCCTTGTTCAGATGTTGCGTAAGCCGACAAGGGAGGAATAGCGGGAAAGCTTGTTTTTGTTTATAACAGAAAATATTGTAATTAAGCCTACGAGTATCTTCCTACCATCATCGCTAATTACGTACCGACTCTTGTCAAAGGACTTTGTAAATAGAGGCCATTCATTCTTGGTACAGCAACACGCGTCTGAGAATCCTTCAAGATCATTGAATCGGTACTATGAACTCGGCTCTTGAGATTCAGTCGGCGAGATCACGTTTAATTGCTTCCATTCATTTCGCGTCTGATTCTGACGGCTTATCATTTTCAAAAGACTGAGACGAATGCTGAAGAAATCGCATTTGTGCCTTATAAAATTTAGAATATAGCAATCTAAATGAATGGTGAGTGTAGCGACTATTGAGTTAAGGAGTTTTCGTTGATCTTCTTAATGAAAGATTGAAAAGGAAAGGTTTTATGTACATGAACAGAATTAGAAATGCCATGCAATGTCGTAATTCTCCAATAAAACAAGTAATTAAATTTACCCTTGTGACTTCGTAGCTCATACTATGGCCCAAGAGGCATTGGCTTCACTGTTGGCCGAATCCCAATCGGAGGCTGTGACTTCTCTCCTCGGACGTACACGTACGATGACAATCCTGGAGATGTCAACCTCACCAAATTCAGCCTGCAAGAAGAGGATTACAAGTTCAAAGTAAGTACTGAAGAATTTTTCTGATTCTTATCGAAGACGCCTGGCAAATGAATGACTTCTCTGTTCTCTTGTCTCACGTTAATCATTTGCGATGATAATCAGCGAGATGAGATAATTACGAGAGGTCGGATTTGATCGACTGATTCATTGCCTCGCGAAGTTGTAAAACTTGGCCTTGGAAAGTTCATCTCTTTATTGTGCACGCTCTTCAGATTCCGTACGTGAAGCTGGCGCAATCGTTGAGTCCACATCAAATTCGTCTTTTTGCCAGCCCGTGGACTGCTCCTCCATGGATGAAGACCAACAACGACTACAAGGGCATGGGTTTGTTGAGACGAGAGATGTACCAAGTGTGGGCCGACTACTTCATCAAGTAATGCTCACCATACGCGTGTACAATGAATAATGAATCAATTAGTTGAATACCATAAATTCCACAACTCTGTTATAACTACAGATTTTTGGAGTCATATCAAACTGAAGGACTGAACTTCTGGGGAATTACAACTCAGAACGAACCTTTCGATGGACTTGTTCCGATGTTCCCCTTCAATTGCATGGGATGGACAGCTTCTCAACAGCGAGACTGGATCAAATTGAACTTGGGACCGACCATCCGATCCTCGCCGTTCTCTGATTTGAAAATTATGATTCTGGATGAGAATGTGGCGGCCTTGCCTCGTTGGGCCAAAGAAGTAATGCCATTGTGTGGTATTAGTTATTGCATGTATTCATAAACTTTCGTGCAATGTTGCAGATTCTGTCCGATCCTGAGACTGCACAGTACGTGTCCGGTGTTGGCGTGCATTGGTACTCCAAAGCAATGACTGGATATGCTCCACTACGGGAAACTCAAAAACTGTTTCCAGATGTGTTCATCTTTGGAACAGAGGCTTGTGCTGGTAAGGCTTGAGTTCGAAAAGGATGGCAAGTGATTTCATTAATGTATGCATCAAATTCGCAGTCTTATAAGCATTGAATAGAGGAAATTTATTATTTCCCGTCCTTCATTGCTCATTCTTATGCTGCCGAAGGAATAAAGTCAAATACTTTTACTCGTGCAAAGCCTTATAGCGTGTTTGGTATGATTTAACTCCAAACTTTTCTCTTTTGCATAGTAGACAGGTATAAATTACGCTCTGAATGGAAAACAATTTTAAAATTATGACACTTTCTCCGTGCTGCAGGATTTCTTCCATGGGAAAGGGAAAAGGTCATCATTGGTTCATGGGAACGCGGAGAAGCATATGCTGATGATATTCTCAAGGTAAGGACAAAGTTGACTTCATTTTAATAGTTCACGCAGGCGTGACTTCCGTAGCGTAGTGCAATTATGCCTTCCTTCAGAGGGCCGTGCTTACAAACACAAGCAGTAGCCTATTTTGGCTTCTTTTTGAGAAGCACAAGACAAACGCAGCTTTGCGAGGACCGAATTTTTCTCTTCTTGTCTTCTCTTTTGTTAAATATTTACACAAAATGCTTGCGCGTGGTATAAATCATACAACAGCTTCTTCTGCAGGAAATCTGCGAATGCAAAATCTAACCTCGTTTCCTCACCCGGCAATACAATTTTTTCATTTCTTTGTTCTTCATTCCGCAGGGGTTGCAGCATCACGTTGTCGGATGGACCGACTGGAATCTGGCTCTAAATCTGGTTGGTGGTCCAAACTGGGCAGGCCTCGCTGCAGATTCAGCTATTCTTATCAATAAAACATCACAGGAATTCTACAAGCAGCCCATGTTCTATGCCCTCGGTCATGTTGCTAAATTTTTCCTTCCAAATTCTCAAGTCATAGGAATTAATGCCAGGTATGCGTCAAAAGAAGAGTTCAAAGAGGCCGAAATTGTTACGGTCGCCGTTGAGAGGCCAGACGGTTCAACTGCAGTGATGCTCCTGAACAAGTACGAAGTCTTTACGATTATCTTATATTGCATCACCGTATCATGTTTTCCCTTATCTTTGCAGAAATGATCAAGACGTGACTGTGCTGCTGTCAGACGAGGAACGTGGAACTTCCAAATTCGAAGTTCCGAAGCGGTCTATGCACACACTTCTTTACATTTAACAGTCGATTCATTCATCTCATATCAGCTATAATAATCCTGTATATGATCGAACATGTGGATTATTCACCAAAGACCTTGTATGTTTTCGCTAAGATGGACAAACGGACTTGTTCTTGTACTTCAGTTCAGTATTTTAATTTCCTCCGGTTTTCTTTTTTCGACGCGTCGACCGTCCACACTAACAAATCCTAGAATATTTTATGTAATCTAGTCCATTCTTTATATGTACCAATTGAATCTGTTAGCCTGTTACATAATTCTTTACATAATTCAATTAAACTGACATTCATGACTGCGTATGCTTGTCTATGTCGTAAATTCTTCATCGCGTCACAAAATATGGGCTCTACTGCGCATTTCGAGGCAGTTTGGCGATGAAGATTGCGAGTTCACAGCACCTGGGCTCTTCTCATTTCGCAGTAGTCGCAGACTAAATGCACTTCTAGACGCGACGTAAAATTATGCTAGTGCTGTTATAGGCTTGACAAGACAACCCGACGGAAACACCAATAAAATGGATCATGTAACCATACGTCTGCCAAATTCAATCTGATCGCTGCGGACTGAGGAATCATCTGTTAAGGCCAGCCAGAGCCGTTTCGTAGTAGATGTTAGTACAACGACATGTAGAATCTTCCTTTCGCTTGGGCGTGAGAACAAAGAATAAAGTAGTCGCAATTTAGCATTCATTCAATGGTTTTTCTGAATAATAAAGACAACTTTGTCCACCACTCTCGGAGTGTGGGGTAAGTGGGTTGCTTCAAATATTCATACTTTCATTTCTGACGGCAAACTTTCTGTACACAAAACTGACTACTGACATGAAAATGACAGAGCCAAGTCATATACCGCTTGAAGTCGTTTTTTCTAGCGAGATTAAATCTACTGACTTGGTGACAAGTCGAGCTCCCTGCTGACTAGAAGGCAAGCAAGGGCAAGGAAAATGAATGAGAATGCTGTTAAATGGAGTTGACGCTGCCAATATTGAATGAATCATGCCGACACGGAGGATAGGCATCAGAGTGGCAATTTATCAACTTGTCCTCAGACGTGGAGCACTCTGAACCTTTTTGCTTTCACCTTGAAAGGAAGATCAATCTTCTCTAATTCTGGACTAACAATTGAACTTCAACTTGTGAATAACTTTTCATCCAACTTTCTGGATGTAATTGGACGTGAACGATGTAGCCGCCTCTGCAGAATTGCCCAATGTGATGTACTTGCCTAAAATCTACAGAAGAGATATCAAGCTGCCCAAGGTATTGCCGTTATAAAAGTTGAATGTGGAACATTGATTGCGTATTGCTTCAGAGTCGCTTAGTTTTAAATATGTATTGACATTTCAAGCGAAGGTAATAAAAGAAAAGTTGATGGTTTCTTCTTGGGCGACCCAAATGCATACTTAAATTGTCTTTGGGTTGAAATGACAAGTCAGAGAGAGAATGCAGAGGAGAGATAGCAGTTGGTGAGAATTCTGCATGCATTATTTGTAGTGAAATGAAAGCCCTGTCTTGAACGGATAACGAGGAAGCAAGGGGACTAAAACGAGTAGCCGTATTGTAGCTGGACTCTACTCGCATTCTGCTTGCTCTTTGTATGACACTATAGGAATGAGACATGTGTTCGACCGCTTGCTTCTCACGAATTCCAAGCGTCCATGCCACCATTGAGCTTGAAAGGGGAAAGTGTTGCAGTGGATTGCGCGGTTGAGTCGAGGAGAAGCAGAAGAAGTCCCTTCCTCTCCGCGTGGAGCTTGAGCTGTAGAACTGCCAAGTACGGGAGAGGAGAGAATGCGGAGAAAGTAGCCTGAGAAGTAGCATTACATTTGAGCTCTTCTAGGATCGTTCACTGCTTTCTCCAGGAGTAGTTCCCACAAGCGAGCCGTGCTCTGTTGTAGTTCAAGAACGGAGCTTGTTTATTCACAGTCAAGTGAAGAGTACAGAAAAATATAATATTGGCGAGTGACAGCACACGGACTGAATCTTAGTCGCTCTGCTGCGATCCTCCTGGAAGGATTTTTATCGATTGACTCAAGAAAAGAGGAGAAAGTTGCAGTGAGGAAGTTGGAGAAAGAATCAAATTAGTCTCGTTTTGTAGTTCGGGCAAGAAAATAATAGACACACAATCAGTCGTAGTTTCTTGTCATTTTTAGCTTAGAGTTTAGTGTTTTCTTTTGGTTACCTTGTACTTGTGACACTTCATCAGTGCAGAAATGATTACCGCCGTAGTGTGCGCTCTGGCTTGCGTTGGATTGCTCCTGCATGGCTATGGGATTTCTGCTGCTCCAGGTAAGATGATTCTTTCTCTTTTGTTTACAGTTCGCACTCACGGGTCATGAATCAGACTTATCGAATGTGAATAAATTATGAGCAGGCACTCTGAGCAAGAAGCTTTCACTTTACAAACTTCTCTCAACTTAAAATAGCGTTGGCACCTCTTTCATTTTGCCTCCATGTTTACTTTATGCACTGAACAGTCAAGGCTAATTTGTATGTCGCGTTCGAATTTCTTAGACGGGTCAACGCTGTCGCTTGACCTCATTACGAAGGCTGAGGAGGCACGGGAACGCGCATTGGATTGGTTAAACACCAGGCGGAACTCTGACTTTGGATGGGGCGAAGATACGGCCAAAGTAATTGTTGCCATTGCTTCCTCGAGCGAGAACTGGCCACAGAAGAGTGACTTAGACGCTAGACTGAGTGCTAAGCAGTTAGAAGTAGAACTTCTAGCCACCTTACTAAGGTTTGTTAGTTTTAGACAGTAGTCACGTCAAGTGCACCTTACACACCATTTACACCGCTTCTGTTTCTCATTTCCCGAACTTTCCAGCGTCCTAATTAAACTGCTGTCTAATTAGCTCGTTCGATCTAATACTTGGTTCGATAACAGAACCAAAACAGTCGAATTTTATAACAAGTTTATTAATTGGCTTCATCCTTCGTATCCTTTTTCGTTGTGCTAAATTCTGGGAAAGTTCAGGTACTAAAAGGTTCTTATTTCACATTGAAATGCAGCCATGAAGTCGAGCCAATTACACCAGCTCGCACTGCGTACTATTTCCTGGCACTGTCAGCCATCTGTAAAGATCCGTACGACTTCCATGGACATAATTTAATTGGTAAGCAAATAATAGAGCACTGAATCATTACTTCGATTTGATTTCCCTCTGCGAAAACAGTGTCACAGCAATTACAAATTTGTAATGCAGCGCTCTGTTCGTACTGCCTTGCTAATAATGGTTTTTGGATACCAGAATCGCTTGTGAAACTGCAAAAGGACCAAGACTACGCCGGCTTAACAGACACATTCGGATACGGACTGGCATCCCTTGTCACCTGCCTGGGCGAAACCCACGTCCGTAAGCGCCAGACTCGTCATTTATTCCAGCTCTTGCGCAAGTACGAGTCCATTGGTGAGTCAACTTCAACATTTATTCACCATTCGCATGAGGAGAATGTACTCATTTTAATCCTTACAAATTACAAATTTGCATATTTGCTCAAGTAAATTCAAAATTTCAAAGTGACATGTACCTCTCTGCGTTTTCAAACCGTGTGACTTAAATGAGCGAGTGAAGACGGGAAGAAAGTTACACCGTGAATTATTTATGGTGACACACAAAGTTGTGTTCTCTCCCTCGCCTTTGCCTTCCGTTGTTCATTCATTGATGCCACCGAAAAACTCGAGTGTAAAAACTTTCGCTTTCTTCCCCCGCATTCTTGCGGATTCCGTGGATGGAAGTTATTGCATTGTGCTCTTTGTTCTTTACGTTCTCATGTTAAACATCCGAAATGGTGTAGTAGTTCCATGTTACACACTGGTAAACAATTTCGTATGATTATTACAACTCAGAAACAAGAGCCATCGCTTCACTGACACTCGAATGCATTCGGCACACGCGTAACAGCGAGACACTGAAACGGCATCTGCACGAAGGGCTTAAGACGCTGGGTGGACTGCAAAGACCTGATGGATCCTTTGGGGATACTCAAGCCATTGCAATGGCCATTCAGGTAAGAAATTACTGCAGGAATATGCCGCTCATCCCTCACGCCATACGGGTCCAGGAAAGATTTACAGCGCACAAATGTAAACATCTTTCAGCTTGCCCTAACGCTCACACAATGGCTAAGGACACAATACCTTTCGTCTGATAAATATTTTAAGTCACAAAATAAAAAAAAGTAAGGAGCACAATTTGCCTAATTGCTCCATGCCATTACCGAAATTAAAAGATGCTGTGACACATAACTGTAAATCCGATGAAATCGAGGACGAATCAACTGAATAATACATCAGCGCATTCGCAGCCAGAGTCTAAATGTACGATACTTTCAACGATATCTAGAGCCTGGCTTCTATTGAAGACTCTGAAAACTTTTGGAATAAAACATCAGCGCTTTTGGCATTGATGGCAATGCAAAGCCCAAGTGGATCATTTGGCGAAGACATTGACACAACAACGAAGGCAATTCTCGGAATCTCTGCAATGGTTGATGGAATTGGTCTGCTGCGATTCAGACGACACCGATGCGAAGGACACATGAACATGCCGCTCGATGCAACCGAGACTTACAAGATCGCACTGCCACCAAAGATGGACTTCGTGGCAACCACTCCGAACAGCGTCACGGGAAGTCTGAATGTAACGGAATATGGAAAATCATCAACCTCAACCACCACTGCGGCAAATGAAGGCGAGCATCTTGTCAGCGGAGGAACACCCACGACCACAGCTGCCGAGGAGCTGCCATCAACTCTCGTCACCGCAAACACGCTAAGTACAGACTCGAGCATCAGTGTCAAGTACTGGTTATGGATCGGGCCTCAACCCTCAACTGCTGAAAAATACAATATCACTATCCAAGTTCCATTCAACTCGACTTTCTACCGCGTCATGCAGAAGGCGGCCGAAACCGCACCTGTTTACGAGTGAGTGCTTTCGTGGATTCAGTTCTCATTAATCGAAGAACGGTAAGGTTTACTTTTATACGCGGTCGCAGGTTTTCTTCAGCGATATGGCCAAACGGGCATTATGTCCACACAATCTCCGGTCACCGTGAGCAACCGTCAGAATACAATTATTGGCTTCTCTACCGCTTGGACTCTGACCCGAATCCAAGCAAGCCTCCAGGACCAGAATTCGTTGCACCAGCAGGTGACTTTTTGCTTGCATTTTCAAACTAATGCACCAAATGCTTCATTAATGCGTCGCCTGTGTATTTATTTGACTAAATTCCTATTCCCCTATTCGTTCCGTTTAATTATTCAGGTGTTGACGAGTTGCTGGTACACACCGGGGAAGTTTACCTCTTCTGGTTCAAAAAAATCTAAACCCGTAAGCTTTGCATCATCAATGCGTAAATGAACCATAAAAGACGCCGCTTTCATCTGAAAGATCGCTGCCGTGGTTGTCACAGATCACTTTTGTACCAAAGAATCATCTACCGCCATACATATTGCATACTGTTGCCAAATTTCAGCCATTATGATTTGAAAGTGCACATTTACGAATTCACTCTTACATTTCATGAAATGCTTGCTATGAGCATCCTATATCAATTTTTAACGACATGTCCCGGTTGAGTTGCGTCAGTTTGACTGCAGCATAAGAACAATGCACAACAGCTGCAAAGTCACGATGAAATTTAGGTAAAAGTAATAAAATTTACGAGTAATTCTTCACGTGTCAGAAGATTGGAATGGGAATCGTGAAAGGGAACATTTTCGCCTACAAGGCCCGAACTGGAACGAAGAATGCTAAACATAGACTTTGACACAATTAACCCTTTGTCTAAACCAATTAGCTTTAATGTTTGAGAGTAATGTCGTCAAATGTTACGAGACACCAATTAGGCTAAGATAACACTGCTGTCAATTTGAGATGCCAAAATGTGAATGCTGTGAATGATTTGATTTGAAGAGACTTTTACGGCGTACCTGTACGCAGATTTTATGTTTCTGTGCTACGAGAAAGGCTTCAGTCATAATTGCTCTTGTGTTTAGCTGTGCGGATGTTAAATCATAATTGCAACTGAAACGAGGCACACAAAGCATTCGTGCTGGCTTCAATAAAATGTAATTGCTCCTCAAAGCCCTAATTGTATGCTTGCTTGAGTCCAGCAAAAACAGGTCGCTTGCGAAAAGACAAGGAAGATAAATTGGCATGTTTATGATTTCCTGAAATTTAACAAGCGCCGAAAGTAATTGTAGTAAATTCTATTTAATCATAAAAAGACTCTCTGCTGTACCTTTCTAAATTCGCATTTCTCTCGTCGCCTGCTTAGAATTGTGAAAGGCTGCCCATATGCAATTACAGTTCAGCGTTACTCAAATTAGGAACCTGAATTGTCAGTGCTGTAACTTTGCTTGCTGCTGAACCTAAGCGACTCGTGTGTCAAATTAAGGTATCC
Organism: Mesaphorura yosii; assembly: GCA_009869945.1. Classification (NCBI taxonomy): domain Eukaryota; kingdom Metazoa; phylum Arthropoda; class Collembola; order Poduromorpha; family Tullbergiidae; genus Mesaphorura; species Mesaphorura yosii. The sequence goes on from WIXG01000086.1 coordinate 80,025, forward strand.
ATGTTACTGTATGAGACCATGCATAAGATTTACACTTAAGACTCCAATTCAGGTCTTCTTTATTTTTGATTCTTGCCTGTCACTAGTGTGTGTGTGTGTGAAGTAACCCGTACTTATTGCCTGTTGTGAAATTAAGAGTTATAAACCTCATTTCCCTTGCAAGACTAAATTTGTAAACTGGGAAGAGGCATAGATGATATGTACAATGATAATAAAACGGAATCTATTTGAATAAAATTACGAAATCTGAACGACGCGTGATGATTTTTGCACTAAACGCGATGAGTTCGTGGCACACATGCGAACAGAATTTGCGAATGACGATTTCATAGTCCCAGCAGAAGGGGAATGGCAATCAACACTAACAAACCTCAGTCATGCATCAAGGAAATCAACACGATTGTGATTGCATTTAATATCTAACACTATAAATAAAAATTAATGAGATACTCAACAGAAGAGATTCAGCTTCAAGGTGCAGATTTCAGATATGATTTAACCATGGATGAATTGCAATATCATGCTGCTGGCCTTAAACCTGATTAAAACGGAAGTAAACCAAACCAAAATGACGGCGGAGAAATCAAAGATTTGTTTTTTTAGAATTTGGAATTCAAGCTCTTTAGAAGTGTTACGTCAAGCAAAAGTTTTAATACATGCTTGCGGATATTGCAATAAATTAATGAGCTTATGTATAATCAATATTTGCTAACTGAAACCGACGAGCATTAATTCCTGCGTTTCAAAATCAAAACCATACATTTGGCGTTCGCGAGACGGTGGCCTTTACTTCGAGTCTGCATGCCCTCAACTGTGGAATTACGAGTGATATTGCAACACAAAAGAGATCATTTACTAAAATGCATAACATAAACAATTCCTGCTGTTCGACCCACAACACGTCTTACACCGTACTGCTTGCTGTTAAGCTTGTAATTACCGTATGCTTGTAAGCATGAAAATGAGTGTCAGGTCGTGCGTACGTAATTGACCACTATTGAATAATCATAAATGAGCATAACCGGCTTAACCCTTAACGTATGCGTTTATACAGCTTAACGGCAATGTCTTGGCGGCAGTTGGTAGTGGCCGCAGTCATGTGCATTGCCAACATCAGTTTTTATTAACAATTTAATGCGTACTTGATTGCGCACTTGCGTTGCAGTGCCAAATGCTGGTCGAAGGAATGCACTTTTAGTTTCTTGTTCATCAAGTGTACATAAAGTGCAATAATGCCTGTGAAGGTGCACTTGGCGCGTGAGCTGTGATTGAGCACCAATAGTGCACATGCAATCTCTTATTAATAACCTACTCGTGCCAATCACTAGCAATTCCTGAATGCGCATGCATCAATGCGAGCCACGGCGAGTGACTGACAGGTTGCCAGCATTCTGCAGCTGACACAATTCGATCGCCTTCTAGCACACACTGACCAATAAATTCGAATGAGCGAATGCAAATTGTTGTGTAAAGATCATATTTTGCAAACCAAATGAACAACAATGTACAACAATTAGGAGCCGTCGAGGTACACTGCGCACTGGGGAATGATGACACCACCTTTCCTTATTCCATTTAGTCTTTATTCAAGTTTACTGCTTATCATAATTAGTGTTTAGCTTCACGAGGTGCCGTGCGGACTTGCGCTACCAAAGTTTGTGCTTACGTTTGTGATTCCAAGGAGCAAACTACAATGAATTTGCAACGTCACGGAAAGGGTCTAATTAGCGATGGAGAAGTGTTATTAATAGTCTGGTGGAAGAAGGTTGCGTTCGCTGCTGCTTCAGTCAGTGATTACAAAAAATATTAGACAAAAAGGCAAGGTCACCAAATTGCAAACGTGCACGCAACACATGAGACGCCGCGATATTATCATCGATCAGACAAATTCTAGCTCGCATCGAGTTAAAATGCTTGACCTCTACGCGGCCTAAACTTGAGAAACTTGGCCCAACTTGCATAAACTCATCTCGAATAACAGGTAGGCCGAGAATTGGATTGGATTGGATAAGACCGCGCTTCATGAACGAAAGCGAGAGTGAGTGGAATTCTCGCGTGTGATTGTGTAGATAACGATCTCAAATCCCAGAATTCTTTGATTCATTCAACAACTGAAACCTGAACATCTTTTGTGCCTTGACAAGCGAGTTTACATTCATTCGGTGTTGACGTGTGCTCGAAGTCAATCATCCTCACAAGTCTGTGATGTACGTATTGTTCGTGACTTCAAGCAGCTTTTGTGCAGAAAGTACATGTTGAGTGCGGCCAGTCTTCCTGAACGGGGCAAGCTGAAACACTTGAGAACCAAAACAACTTCGCCTTTTGTAGATTCGTGCTGGACTTTCTTGCTGGAAATCAAGTACGTGCTTTTGTTTTTCCATTACTATTGCAGTATTATTAGCACCAACAACGGAGTCCGGTAAATTTCCAGCAAGCAATTTGTGCACGCTGGGCTATTTAAGAGCCTCGGCATTTCGGCAATGTGTTGACCAATTGCTCAACAATAAAGGTCGCGTGCTTTTCCATTGCCCTCTGTTTACATTTTCTGTCAACCGGTTTTCCGTATAAATTAGGTTGTGGCTGTCAGAATGTAAACATTTAATTGAGCAATCGACGTGCAAGCGCTTTGTTATTCCTCACAACAGTCAAAATCATTGAATTCATTAATTACCAAAGTACACTTTTCACTTATAACGATGCATGAGCACGTCGTCCCATTGCGTCGCCCCTGCTGACTACGTCCGGCGACATTTTTCCATTCGATTGAAAATGAGACATCTTCCTGAAAAACAGCTCTAACACGCTTCTTTATTTATTCTTGCCTTGACTAAATAATTTTGGCATTAACCTATTGCTCATGATCCCATATTCTATTGTGAACATTGCGCTTGAATTTGTCATGAGTCATCATTTTTTTCAATACATTAAAACCACAAATGCGTCATGCTCGAGCAGAATTATTGCGCTATTGCTTACAATAACAGTGACGGATAGTTTATACGAATAGATGATTGTGAGCGCATATGCACACCCTTTCTTGCACACATTATTCTAGAAGTTGATGGGCAATAAAATCAGGTCCCGAACGAGGACGAGTTTTTGCCCAGTCGAATGTCAACAACCAGGCTTGCTCTTTCCAACGAATTTAATGCGAATTTTGACTTTTGCATATCTGTATTCCTTTCCTTCTACTGAGAAATAGCAAAAACGTTGTTTATTTATTCAGAATCAGATGAGGATCTTTATTTTCCTGGAAAGGTCGCAATCTTTTTACGCACATTAGTTCTTGGTGATCAAGCGTAAGTTTCATACATTTTAAAAAAAAAGATCCAGCATAATCTGTCCATTTATTGATTCTTAAAATTTCCGCACCAAATATTGATGCGACAATAGTGTTATTCATTGTAATTTGCAGTAGTTGACTTTTTGTCAAATTAGTAATACAATTCTGGAAATTGTCTAATATTTAAACTGGTTCAGGTCGATAGTCATACAACTGTCTGGCATCTTTTGGTTAATTCATGTACAAGTCTGGCCCCACGAAATGTATAAAGTAATCTTGCCATAAACTCTGCATTGAACAGACATCTTCAAATTCAGCTGGTCCAAGTGCAAATGCAGTTGCTGATTAACAATTCCGAGCAGGTTTCCCAGCAAAATATTATCATGCGCTAAATTATTTCATGCAGACGCAAATAATGTGGACAAACATATACATTAGCATAAAGTGCGATGACACAGGCGGCGATGCAAGTGTGAAGAGATGAAGACTGGACATTCCTTGCACTCTGTGCAAAATACGCTTTCATTCTACTTATTCAGGCTGCCAAATTGTAAAGGATTCAGCGGAGTGCTGACACTGTCGAACGGTAAAATAGCAAAATCGTTTCAAGAAGGCATACGTGTGCAGGCTTGGGTGAACCCGTGATCAAATTCCGTAAGCTGTAAAGGGAAGTTCTTAGACATGAGGGTTAAAGGTGACCAAGAATAATTATTGACCATGACTCGGATTACACAACTCTGAGGCATGGTTTGGTCTGCTGCGAAAGATGGAACTAAATCAAGAGAATTAAGAATTGCGGAAATTTCCTATTAAATTGCGTGGGCCTTACGTAAAACATTTAGAGTATAATCGTCCAGGCTGTAAACTCAAGTACAACAATGCGACGTTGCACCCTTTGTTTGTAGTCTCTTTGTTGGCTCTGTCGCTCTTAAATATAGTGTTGTACGACGTGTGACTGTTATCATCAAGCGCACATTGCAAGAGTCAAAAACTCGCTTCCCTTCTTGTCGTGAGCAAGCTCGTTTTCTTGCATTGCTCATACTGTTTGAGAGTTAATTGAAGCTGTCAACAAAAGTGAAAAATTTGCACAAGATAAGCCTCAGTTTCTGATTGCACCTCACACGACACGAGTTGACACGTTTTCACAAATATCTCGCACGCAGCTCTCGAGATCAGTGAAGTTTATTGGGTCGCAAGAAACCGACCGAGTGTGGTGTCATCATTTTATAAGATTACCTCCATGTCGTAACGCTCTGCAAGTTTTGTGAACAATGCAAATTTTAACTACTCGTATTTTCGTTCTTTGCCAAGTGTTTCTGCTTCTCGCGTCTCTTCTGGTCTCTTCTGCTCTTTTGAGTAATGTTCCAAGTGATCCATTCAGCAACTACAAGTACAAATATTACGCGAATAAAAAAGGTAAGCTGTCTTTTTGTACCCCGAAATAAAATATTTTACGAATGGAAGCTTGAGGCCCGACTTAAAAAAAGACGGCGACTTTTTATGACGGCGGGATTCTCTTCCTCTCCATAATGATAGCATGACAGTCTTGATGGAGATGGAACCTGCCGTAATAATAATTCAACCAGAACCAAATTGGTGCCTCATCCGGCACTTGTAATTTCGGCAAATCGCTTTCCTTGTTAAATCTTATGACCACTTCCGCTTGGCTGACGGCTGAATAAACTCATTTCGCGGATTTAATAGCTTTGAGTTTTATGCATTACTGACGCCAATGGCGAATTCATTATTCTCGCATTTCTAGAACACTCCTGTCTGAAATTTATGTGTTTGTTGTCTCCCACAGGAACTCAAGTAGTGGAAATCGGACCGAGAAACTCGTGTCACATCTTTATGGGAGAGTAAGTCAAAGTTCCGCATTCATGCAGTTAAATCAGAGTAGCCATAACATACGTCGCGTCACATACGCACAAAGAGAGAAATCTCATCCAGGTTGAAGTCGTCAGAGCAATTTATTACCTACAACTGCTGCACCAAATGTTACCATAAAGTGCGCCCTTTGTCAGTTTTCTAATTTTGAAACATTTGAAACCAAAGATAAGAACATAATTTGAATCATAAACTACAAACATTAAAAAATGGTCAGACATAAAAGTATTTGAGCATAAAGGAATTCGTCTGCAAAGAAAATTATTAAATGTCAACATGACGCCTCAGCAAGCCAGCCTCTTCAATGCCTCTCGTAAATTCAGCTTTCATTTGCTCAATTCGAAATGCCCGCGATAAAAATAAAAATGAAACTAGGAAAAGATTTAAGCTCGCTTATAATTATTTCCTCCGGTCCTGAACGTCCGCAGCACATGCGTGCGTAAAAGCGAATATAAAGTTCGCACTTTGTGGATTATTGTACAAAGGTTGAATAAATCTCCGCAATTTTTCATAATATGCACTTTCGTATTCCAAATCGTAAATGTTGTCTGAGCATGAACATTATTCTTCCGCAATTACATGCAAATTCTTACTATTTTGAAAAGCGATGCTGCGTGGTTGTTGGACAACATGCAGGACGCCATGACTGTGCTCAACTACATTCAATTCCGACTACTTGTTGGGAAATGTCAGTTGGATGCCATTTTTAAGCCGCTGCGTCCCAGCCAACAAAAGCAGCAGCAGCAGCAAGAGAACTCTAGTAATAATCATATTACGACTCTGGAAGGCAACTTGGATGATGAGAATGGAAAGCGGAATCAGAGCTCAACGCTCGATGGAATTGAAATTCAACTGAATACCAAACCTCAGAGAAACAAGACGACCAGCGCTCCCATTCGAGAGACAATAGAATATACATTTGATCAGATGAACACAGTACCGAGCACGACGACCGGGAGCCCACAGGTGAACGGAGAAACCACTCCAGCCATGCCGCTTATATTTCCGGGTAAGACACATAAAAATCTCATTTTCCGAGACCATCAGAAGAAAATCCTGGGCTCCTTGAATTTTTATTCTTAAATAAATCTCGTTGCCTTTCTTTATTTCCTGTACTACCTGAACCTGCTTTCCGCTTATCCCGAACCTGATCCTTATAAACCTCAAAATTGCAGAACTTGAACAGTTCATGGCCGCATAAGCTGCCGGTCTCTATAAATCCGCCTTTCTCTGCTCCATACAGCCGCACTATTTCAATCGAACTGTAAAAGGAGCACCGAGCTCAGTACTTGAGCTGTGTTAATAATACACTGCATTATCTTGCGCCAGGTGAGAGTATGCAGAGAAAGAGGTTAGTTAGTTTGAGTGCGAAAAATAAAGCATGTATACACAGCAGTCGCATTTGAGCTTAAGTTACGAGCGTCTTACGTATTCGTGCGTATTTTATTTGCTTGGAGTCTCTTGCACAAACACGCTTCCATTCTCACGAATGCCAATTCCGCTTGAATTCTTCCGCGAATACTGCGGATAATGTGATGGAAGAACAGAAAACATTATAAATATAAGTATACACAATGCAAATAGATCGCACTCAAAAGCACAATTTCTTGTTTCCTAAAAAAAAACAATTCGACCGAATTCATTTTTAATATCAATGGGTACCCAGTGGCATGATACAGTGACATATCTTTAGATCGCGAATGTCTGAATCCCTGAGTATTCTGGTTGTAGTCGTAACTTCTCTTAGGGGTAAGAGAAATATATTGAATAGAATTAGTCTTTTGCGTAAAAGTTTTATAAATTCTAGAGATGCAATTCTTGAAAAGTCCATCTATCATGTACTGATGGGAATTGATGCGAATAACGGGTGAGTGATAATGAATACATCTTGTGACGGTTAGTCTGACAAAGTATTAGGGCAGCATAAAAGATTGGCGGCGGAAGCAGGAATTATTCGTTGCGTTCAATTCTACGACTAATATCCTTGTTGCTTGTATCCAAAATGGGATTATTATTACATGTCTCGTTATTCCGCGCTTTCTCTTCGTTCTTTTTATTTTCTATCGCCTGAGCGTAGTTCTTGCGCTCGCAAATGGGACACACTACAATGCAATGTCTCTCTTCTATTGCATTTTTTGCTTATGCGCCTGCAGAGTTTGTGATACTGAAGTCATCTTCTATCTCATTTAACGGTTCAGGGAAAATATTTTCTCACGGTGGAGAGAAAGCCTGCAGACTGAGCATGATGAATCTGTGTCGCAAAGCCGAGTATCGGAATCCCAGTGCCATACGATAAATCAAGTGCGAAAATCTGAAGGAAAGTGTGGTGAGAGATCCCATTTCCATAAATCCCAAATGCATTCAGCCCATTCTTGCGTCGCTCCGCTGATTTTGTAACCCGCCTTATGTTAAGCCATGCGCGGACCCAGCACGCATGCAAGGCGGTAATAAATTCAGGAGGTGGCTAAGACTCCAGGATCCCATCAGCACATGCCAGCCAAGACGATGACTTCGTACCCGCGAGTCTCTTGTTTGTGATAATTTAATTTTGAATTCTAATCTGCTGAGCAGGGACCAAATGGTGTGGTGCTGGCAGCTCAGCGCGTTTCCACGACGATCTTGGACTGTACGTTCACACCGACAAGTGCTGTCGAGAGCACGATCTCTGCCCTGAGAATATGGTACGCTCTCATGCTGTTGGTATTAATTTGGCATTTGCTTGCTTCACGCTAAATACCGCTGTGGTGTAATTGAATTCTTGTGCACTCGGTGAAAAAAGAAAAAGAAAAACCGAGAGAGTTCTGAGTAGCGTCAGACCGTCAGAGTTGAAGGTGCCATGACCTCATTAACAGAGAACGGAGCAGATTAAATCGTAATCCGGATTAAATTCGCACTCAAACTCGGGCATATCTGAGTCACTTCAGATGTACCAAATTGCGTTCTCGCAGCGGCGAAATGCTTCCAGCTTGACTTAGTAACTCAATTTAATGAAACTTTATGTAAGAAATCTGGCGTTTATAGGGTGGACGAGAGTGCAAGTACGGACTTTGCAACGACTCAGATTTCACCAGGTAATTTACAAACAATTGATATTCGTTTGCGTAAGACATAATTTTCACGCCAACTTCTGCGCTCTTTTAAACAACGTGAAAGTGCTCCCAAATTGCAACTTCGAGATTTCTTTTCCTCGCCCTCTTACTTTCTACATCATGTGCTGTGGTCGTTCGATATTAAAGCCAAAGTTTTTTAACGAAATTGTAATAAAGTTCATCCACTTCTTCAGAGACCTTCGAAATCTGAACATTTTCAGTTTTCTGATTTTTGCATGGTTAATGCCTTGGATACGAGTGATCCTAGTCACTTGACTGCAATTATCCCATAAGAAATAATATTGGGATGAAACGGTCAGACTTCTTCCCAGTCTGAAAAAATGTTGTTTATTTTCAAGCTAATCGGCAAGTGAGCGAACTTTAATATAAAATTTACTAGCGTTCATTAACTTTGATTAAAGCCTTGCCCCATTGATATTAATAACTTACTTATACGGAAACGTGTTGCAATTCCAGTAAGGTGTTATGGCCACGTGTGTCCCAAATTTAGCCGTCAAGATTAAATTACTTTGTGCATTGCGTCCATATGTACTTCTACTTCTCTGTCCTCTGCGAGCAAACAGATGCTGCTGGCTACTGCCACATTCTTTTCTCCATTCCCACCAAGCATTTCACTAACATAATACTGATATTTATTCAGGTCCAGCTGTGACTGTGATTATGAATTCCGCATGTGCCTGCAGAGAGACCGCTCGCTCAGCTCACTGGCCAGCTTCAAAATTGCCAATTTATATTTTAATATTCTGAAACCCCTCTGCTATGCAAGAAGGCCGCCCGTCAAATCGTGCAGAAGACATCGAATCACGTAAACATTCTCTTTTTTCTTATATCAACTTCCATTTCCGTTTAAATCATGCACGTGCTCATTTCCCTAACTGCGTAAACAATGAGACTTTTGCGTTCGCTCTGAGGACAAAAGAAGCCGTCGCAGTCAAGCAGTTTGCTTGATGTCTGAGTGCGTCATTCAAAACTAATCCGAGCTTTTAAATTGATTTTTCCATTTCACGATTCAATCTATATTGACGAATAAAGATAAAGTAAAGATTGACGTCAAACCACAATTATTCGACTCATTTGAAATTGCTAGAAGAACAAAAAGGCAGGTTCATTTTCTTGCACTTCTTCTAATTAATAATGCCAACTTTTCCTCATGAATTCGTTCTCGATTGATTTTTGAGCTATGTTGTGACAGTTTTAGTTAAATAAACATCTCCTTCTGAATGCACAGTTCTTCATATGAAACCAATGCCATAACCATTGGACACAGTTTCATTCTTTACATGACAGGGGCGAATGCGTGGACTTTGAATTCGACAGCGATTACGAGCAAGAATGGCAATTCTTCCCTGCCCAGCCATACCTGTCTGAGACTGTCGAGAACTTGATTCGACCCGTTCTGCCTTCACTGCCACTAATTCCACCTTCGTCCCTCCAACTCGAGGACAGAGTTCAGTTGCTTTCACCTCAAACAACAATGGCGCTCTCATCCACCACCACCCAGACATCCAAGCGCCGCCGGAGCACCACAGCTTTAGAGGAGGAGGAGAATGATGACGAGGAAGATCCGTCAAACGAAGACGAAAGTGAATGATTTTCATGCCAACCGCGTTAACCTGTAGCCAGTGCATGCTTTGACTGGTTTTTGTGATTATTTGCGTTGTATATTTGCTATTATTACAGAATTAATTAAATTGTTCCATTCTGCTTGAAAGCAAAAACCACGATGTGTTTTAGTTGCAGTGCCGTAATTCATTTAAAGCTTCCCTGCTGTGATATAAAGTGATTGAAGTGTTGTCGTGTGCCGCGGTTCTCCTTCGGTTCCAGCAGTCCATTTCTCTTTGGTATCAGCGAATGGTTCGAAGACTGCACTGGGCCATCAAGCGGGTCCAACTGCAATAAAGTGTCAGCCGGAGCGCCTTCCGTCAAGTATTTCGGACTGTCAAAGAACTGGTACGCCTTTTCTTTGTCATAATCCAGCAAGTATTTCTGGCAATGAATATTTAGGAATCTAAAATGAATTAGCAGTGGGTGATTTAATGCAGTATCATCACACAGTGGCACTCAGTAGCATGTGAGTGATTGACATACCCTCCATACTCCAAGCACGTGACAATTGGATAATCCTTCCGAAAGCACTTTAGTCCAAAGATGGTAAAGTAGAGCATGCCAACCCGTCGACTTGCAGTTTCGTCTGAATTCAGTAAACAATTTCGAAACCTTTCATCGCAGTCGCAATTTGACCTGCGAACAGAAAGTTTGAAATTTCAGCTGAGGCTCGAAGCATTCATTCAGCATCACACGCAACACTTTTTCGTTGGCTAGAAATAGCGTGAATTAATCGCCATAGTTTGATGCTTTCGCAGCGGTCAGCACGGTGAGCTTTCTCTCGCCTTGCACGGACGCCGGGAAGTTTATTCTACTTCCATCATTTACACTCTGCTCTCAGCATCCGTCCTCTGGAACTCTGGAAGCCCTGGGACACGAATTTTTCGCCTTTCTGGACGCTCCAGCATGTCATGTTATTGTATCGCATTAGCACTAAAACCTTTATAATATTTATTTCACTTTCTCTGTGTTATTTTACCACATGCCGGTGTAAGACAAAGAGAAATGACCAGAAAATCAATACGCACTTAGCAGGAAGTATCACCAACTTCATAGTTGGTGCTTTAGAACGGTGCGACAGAAACAATAAACACACGAAACGGTAATAATGATGTTGGTTTCTGTGTATAAATGTAATGTAAGACGTTGACATTATTGAAGGTTGAATACGGTGAAGAGGAAAAGTCCTTAGGGAATTACAACCGTAAGACGAACAAAAGTATATTTTTCTCAACATGACGCTAAATTTCAGATGAGACATGACATGACATTTCACACTTTACTTTCCCGGCGCATCGGGTTAATAACAACGACGTTTCTGCCTTCACAGTGGAAAAGTGTCAAAGGAAGAAAGCGAGAATTCAAACGACGCACCACACTGCAATATCGAGATCATGAAGAGAGGAAAGAAAACTCTTTCGCGAAATGGCTTGACTTTTCCCATTCACTTCAATTGATATGAAGGATTGATGAAAATAGTTTCGCAGTGCTACTATCATTATGCCATATTCTAGCATGGAAAATAAAAACAGCTTGTGATCGTCTTGGTAAAGGCCGAAATTAGCTTTTTCTCTGCACAATGTTCTACGGGCAAACCAACAAAGCCAATTTACCTTGTAAATGGAGATCTGTTGCAAAGTCCATTGTTCGGATGACACGTAAACCCAATGACGTAGTCCTGACAAGAGTCGTGGTCTCTACAACAAGCGTCCGTCTTTGTATTTGGGCCAAGATCGGAGTCGTTGCTAGCCTTGTTGCCAGCACCACACCATTTGGTTCCTGATGACATTGATCAAATTAACTTGCGTCATTACACGCAGCGAAATGCGATCTGAATGACATTGAGTCGAATACCCGGATAGATCAGAAGTGCGAGAGTTCTGACGCCAACGAGGAACTCATCACCGTTAATAAGAGAATTCTGGTACCGCTCGCAAAGAGCAGCCAGGTCGTCAACGGTGTCACCATGCTCCATGTAAACATTCATTCTCCTTTGAAATATGATAGCTGTCATGAACTCTCTGAAAGCACGAACCATTCGGTACATAAACGTAAAATTTTCTGTCACAAAAATAGGACAATATTTGCATGATAAGAGAAAAATTTCAATTCTGTGGCCGCTGTACCCATTTGGACAGAGCTTTCTATTGTATTAGGCAAAAACAATCTTTGAAGGCGAGAGGAAATTTTTGGAACATTAGAAACCCATTTCCACTGTGAAAGGTTGCATGGAAAACAACTCATTTCGAAAAGATTAATTGCGGGCGAAATGTTTTATGCCCTTGATTACCTGTCAGTTACAACCCGACATCCTTTGTGGGGCACAATAAAAATAGCTTTGTCAACCTCAAAGTTGACTATGACGGGAAACTCGAACGAGTCCTTCGTGGAACCCGTCTGCTTGCCATCGAATGATGGGATCTCACAAAATAGCACAAACACAATCAGGACCCCGAAACTATAAAAACTATCAGAAATGAAAGCAGGATTGCTGGGAGAGATCAACTTCATTTCAAGCACGCCTACTGACTCATACTGACTCATGTAAAATATTTCAGCATTACTAAAAAGTTCAAAACTTGCAAAATCGCAATTTTCATCTTAAATGAATACGTCCTGCATATAAATACACGCGCAGCATGCAGCCGCACGTGGGTGACCCATTTCGCAGGAGTATTTTACGCATTCTAAATTAATAAGCAGGATGTGAATTAAGGACTTTTATTAAGAAAACAAAGAACCGAAGCTCGCACATCTCATTAGCAATTCATTTTATTTCAGGGGCATGATGAAGCATTGTTAACAAAACAAGTCAGTCTGTGAAATAATCAAATTGCTCTGAACACATTTGGCTTTACAATTAGTTGGATCAAGTGCGTCTGGCAAACTAAAAAACTGCTGAGTTAAAATATACGACAAGTGTCTAAGCACTAAAAGTATTTTCGTTCGTGAGACCAGCTTGAAATAAAATGCAATGGATTTATGTAGACTGGAATATACAATTAAACTGAGAACATTGCGTTGTATCACATAAAAGTATTTAAACTTCCCATTCCAAATTCTTCGAGGACGGTAACTAACTACGTACACTTACAAGAAATGCGGTTTATTCTACCATCTTGTTAGAATATTAATACTGATTGAGATCAAATTTGTCCAAACCACCTAATTATGTTTTATTAGGTCCAAGATTGATTTGTCCGCTGTTTTGAAGCGGTTGAAGATTCAACTTAGGATGTCTTGCAGGACGAACATGAACTTGAATAACCTCCAGATTCCTGAAAGCCTGTGTCATCAGATTGTGATGGTCTCAGCACAGCTGTGAAATATAATGGCGTTCAAAATTGAATTAATTCAACTGGGTATTGTACGCACAGCATGCACGCATAAGCTTACAGGACTGATGTGGCAGTCCCACGTAATGTCTTGAAATTGATTCTTTGACTTCATTTGCAAGTCCGGTTTCAAAAGCGAGGACAGTCATGCGACGAAAGAACTGCTCAACATTTTCACCAGTTTTTGACGAAATTGGCCAGAATTCTGCACCTAGTAGATTAGCCATACGATTTCCCATTTGGTAAATCTTGTCCCTGTGCCCTTCCTGCTGTAAAATGGGATAAACATGAATAAGTCGTACATTGTCAACTTCAAACTAATAAGCCATCAACTACTTACCACAAGATCCAATTTCGTGGCTACTAAAAACTTCAAAGGCACAACTGTGTTGGCTCCGACGGCATCGTCCATCCACCTCTGACATGTCGAAAGAGTTTCCAAGTTGCTGGCATCGAATACGGTAACGATAACTGTGAATAACATAAAACATGCTGAATTGGCAGATTTCATACTTCATAAAGTGCATATAGGCATACCATTTGATCCACGATAATAGGACGCGGCTATGCATTTAAACCTTTCTTGCCCGGCCGTATCCCAGCTGCAATTTAGTGCAGTAATTAGGCTGGCATACTTATTTGGACGTATAGTTACTTGAACTTACATTTGTAAATTGAAGGGCACATTCAAAATCCAAAACCTTTCCATTTCATAATCAACACCAATTGTCGCCTTGTACTGCTGTTCAAATATGTCTCGGCAAAATCTGTTGATGATCGAAGTCTTCCCAACTCCTACATCCCCTGTGAATACACTCTTCGCCAGACGGATTGAGATCTTGGATGTTTTGGAGGACGTTGTCGACGATGCTAAGTCTGCTGATGTATTGGCGTCAGACAGCGTTCTTGCTGAAGGAGTAAATTCATTGAGCCCGTACGGGGTAGCAGCTTGGTCGAGTGCCTGAGGAAACTCGGTGATCTGCCGACTTCTGATTCTCATGATGAGCTGATTCAATGACGCCAAGCAGCATTCGATGGTCTCAAATCAGGCAGTTTTACCAAAACGTACCCCACTCATTTAGAAGCCTGCGATTGACTGAAGTAGACACTAGACCTAGTCACCGAAAATTCCTGCGACCAATTGCAGTTTCCTGCAGATTCCACTTAGAAATTAAACAAAGCAGTACACTTAAAACAATAACGAGAAGAATATTAACAATAAGAAGTAATTAGCTCTACATGAGATCATGTGATTTGAGGAGGCCTGTACTCAATTGCTCCTTACAATGCAAGGAATTGATTTTTTTTTGGTTTTTCAAATGTCAAACACACACAAGTACAAGTCTGGTTGCGGAGCACGTAGCGCCACCATTCAACTGAATACAAAGTTACGCTCAAAAACCACGTTCTGTCCGTATTCAATTTACAGTACGTGAACAGGAGGCTTCCATTATCAAGCTGTACTCGTTCCATCTGCTCTGTACTGTAAGTGTTGTAATTCATTAGTAAGAACGAGCGTGGACGTTCCGGCGACGTGCAGCAGGGTTTATTAAAAATTTATAATCGGTGCAACTGATTACAATTGACAAAAATGTCGAAAAAACCAACCTCGTCTACAGGTAAGCAACAATTTCGAACAATTTAAACTTCTGGATTGCTGTACTCCGTGGAAATGGAAAGATAGAAATTTTGGAGTCTGTCGGCTAAATTCATGTTCGCAACATTTTGAGGTTTAATTGAGTCTGCAGCCTTAAAACATGAACCAAACAAATCAGCTGTAGTGACGAATTCGATTCTAGTTTCCGTGCTCATGGGTTAATCCACTTTCTGACATTTTAGGGGCAAAGAAGGCCACGTCTTCCACCTCTACAGGCCCTGCTCCAAAGAAGAAAGAAGATGAGAAGAAGGAAACTAAGAAGGAGGATGTCAAGAAGAGACCCGTCACGAGCCCACAAAAGAAATCTGTGAAGAAAATTACAACTGGGAAGGGTGGCAAGAAACCCCAGAAAAGAGTTCCAGTCAAGGTTACGAAAATTAGTGTGAAGGGTTTGAAGAAATTGACTACACCCCGAGAGAAGAGAAATTTCCTCCGAGGAGAGAAAAAGAAGATCGCTGTCAGCAAGGCTTTGCTGACACAAAAGAAGGTATGAACATTTCATCACTTTGTATAAACATGTCGGTAATTTTGAAATGTTTTTTTGACTGAAAGCTTTTCTTATCCTTCACTTAGGTGATCAAAGGGAAAGATGGCGAACGAAAAAGAACAAGGAAAATTCGCCCAACTGTACACTTCAAAAGACCGAGGACATTTAGACCGCCAAGGAACCCCAAGTTTCCAAGAAAATCTGTACCGTCACGTTGCAGGTAATTAATTAACTAATATAATCATTGGCCATAATTTCATTGAGCCAATGCTTTTTATTTCTGCTGATAAAGTGATGCTTACGAAATGTTTCAATTACTTTCAGAATGGATGCTTACAACATCATCCAATATCCTTTGACCACTGAAGCCGCAATGAAGAAGATCGAAGACAACAACACTCTGGTGTTTGTTGTTCACCTTAAGGCCAACAAAGCACACGTCAAGGCTGCTGTAAAGAAACTTTACGAAGTTGATGTCGACAAGGTGAACACGCTAATCAGGCCCGACGGAAAGAAGAAGGCATACGTTCGGCTTGGTCCAGACAATGATGCGTTGGACGTTGCAAATAAGATAGGCATTATCTAAAACATATACGTTTACTATTTGTTATCTTATTTAATGTCTACTTTTGGAAAACGAAGAGAGACTTTGGTCGGATTAAATGAATTTACATTAATTCTCTTGCGATGACAAGCAAACTTATTTCAATACATTTTCATTCTACTTGTTGGACTTTACTTTTTAACTCGATTATAACTTTAAGACGACTGATCGTGGGGAATAATGAAGTTTTTGATTGCAAGAAATATTTTGAAAACCCATGAAACAAACGACTGCAATTACTATTGACCAAGGTTGTAGAATAGGATAGCTCAATCTGCATTCAAAATCTTCGCTCGGTCCTGTCTCTCAGTGTACTCCGAACACACGGAAAGATAGACTCCAGGTAGTTCTATCAGCAAGAAATAATATACAAGGTGTTTCCACGACCCCATTCATATTTGGATAAATGCGTAACTGCATAGTACTTATGGGCTTAAGAATTTGCAATGGCGTGAACGAATTCGCATAATTGTGTTGTGCTGTAGCGTGCATATGTGCAGTGTGCAATGCAACCCATAACAAATTCTCATCTTATGACTTACGATGGAAACAAAGAAGCCCCCGACTAGTTTAAATTTATGAAGGCTTTCATATTTGGATCAGCCAATCAGAGAGCTGGAAACGTTATGAAGTTCATAAATTCTTATGATTTATACACCTATACAAATATGAAGGGGGCCATGAAAACACCTGTAGCTTTCATTTTAATAAAGGAATTGAGCTATCACAATATAGATGCAAATAAATAGAACGGCTGAAATTCTAACCAAGATGTTAGTCAATTGGAATCAATTATTATAACTCAATAAATGTCGTACTCAATACACGATACAAGACTCGGCAAAACAAGACCAATTTTATTTTTTATTCTGAACAATAACACAAGTGACAAGAATAAAATGCTTGACTTAGGCTATTAGAAAAATAAAGACTTAAAAAGAAAGTTACATGTTTGAGCGACTCGTGAATGGATTCTAATTCTTCTGCGCAGATTGACTGTGCAATTTTTTAAAGTTCAATAATTGATTGTGGTCGACTAAATCAGTCTTTGAAGGAGAAAATTAACATTCTCGCCAAACCACTTGTTGACTGTTGAGGCTATCTTAACCTGCTCTTGTTAAGTTAAAGTAAATTAAAATACATGCAGCACGACCTAGACCCTTAATTTCTTAAATCTATAAACATCATACATTAGTACACACAAGTACTAGAAGGAGCCGGACTCCTTTGCTAGTCTACACGCAACCAGTTCACAGATAGAAAAAGCAGTAGATTGTTTACGACCAATATTTTCACCTCATATTATACAGGGTCCTGCACTGGACAAGTTAAGTTACATTCCTTACAATCAAATGTCTGAACAAGGTAATTTACATAGTGTTTCATATTTAGACTATACCTAATCACTGATAATAGATATTGACTTACTCAACCAAACCAGTCTTCCGTATTTTAAATGTATTGCTGCGCTTAAACAATTATTTCAAATATATGTCCTAAATGCACGCTTCTGAACCACGAGTCGCCTAAGATTACAAGTTCTTCACTCTAACCAGACAGCATAAATTATAGTTTCTTATCTAAAATATTAGATAGATAGGATAGATTCACTGATTGAGATCAGTCCGTACCTAAAGTGAACAGTTAAATTATTATATGTAAACAAGAATTACAACTATATGTTGCAGTGGCGGAGTTGAGTTCTAACGAATTCGTGGCTCATCAAACAGTCCCACTTCTGACAAGTCGATAACATCGTCCTCATTAATTGCTCCGTAGTTGGTGTTTGAAGAGCGAAACGATTCGTTCAGGTCAACCACCACTTCCAGCTTCCGATCATCTTCGTCGTCCTCCCACTCGTTCAAATCATTCGCCGTATCGTCCACCTCATGCTCGTCCTCCTCCCATATAACCTCCAGGTTCGTTTTCTGATAATCCCAATGCGACTCATACTCATTTGAGACTTCCAACGACTCTTCGTCTTGATATTCACACTCACCTCCATTTTGTAGGTCGTGTTCGTAGTCTTCTTGATAACCACTCTTATTCATGTTCTCATCAAACTGAGCGTTGGTGGACTCGTTTTCTTGGTGTTCACCCTCATTCTTGTCCTTGTCGACGACAGAGACCCCTTCATGGCTGAAGGCACATAATTCATCTGGAAGAGGACAGCCGCGCGGGTGATTGACGTAGAAGTAGCAAGTTTTAGTATGTAGCAATGACTTATTTTTCACGTTTGCGGCGTCTTTACAGTTTGGAATTCTTAGGACTACACAACCTTTGTTGAATCTAAATATGTGACTGTGGTTCTTAATTAAAGTTTGTAATCCTTTTGCTTGGTCCTTGAAGATCTTTCGATCCTTCGCATCAAGAACACAGTGAATGATTGTCTTCATCCCAGTATTTTGACAGCCTCTGTTCCACATCCTCAAGTAGCCTTCGTCTATGAAATAGTTGTCTTCTATGGTTGCTTCACCAATGAGATATTTAAAGACCAGCGACACTACTCTCTCGATATCCGCCCGGCAGAGTGACGTGCAATTAACCACTTCAGGTGTTTTCGGTGCCTTGAACCAATTCATGCCAAATTGGATGTCCTCCCAAAATTCAGTCTCTTCCAGACGCTTTCTAGGTACGGTGGGCTTCGACTCTAGAATTCCAAATATTGCCACTCTCTTTGTCGACGGTATGCGCAATCTGTCAATGTAGGTTGCGTAGCCGCATTCAGTTGCGATGCGATGGATGAAACGCAAATAGTTTTGATAAGTACTGCCCGTTGACAATTCATCATATATCTCCTCATCAGTTTCCTTGTTTGTTTCATTTTCATATTGCATATACTCCAACTCATCGGCCATTTCGTCGTATGCTTCGCACGGAGACTGTCTGTCACGCTTCCAATGTTTCATTTCCTTTTTCTTAATCCCTTGCTGAACTTTTCCCTTTTTGGGGTTTGTCTTATTCTGAAACTTGCTTCCATCAAACTTGAATGGACAGCAAGGTATTATGATGAAGTGAGACATAGTCTTTTTAGCAATAATTGGGATCCACGGGGTCAGCTCATCCGGGTGATTTCCGATGAAGATTCTTGTGGTATCTCTTGGGAATTGTTCTACGTTTGGGTTTATAATCATTTCCTGTACAAAGAAATTTTCCACTTACTTATTTAATCATATGCAAAATATAATGACACAAAATTAGTACGTACTCTTAAGTCTGCCTTTTTTTCCACTTGCTCTTCCAAGTCGTCCTCCTTGTTTTGTTTACGACTTTTCCTTTTCTTTTGCTTTTTACCTCCTTCCTGATTTTCCGTTCGGCCTAATGCTGCCCAAAGTTTTCTTCGACGACAGTCTATCCCATATCCAGCCCAGCCCAGGTTTGTGAGCAAGTACGTCAACAAGCCATTACCACAGCCAAGATCTACAAACGTTAGAAAGCGTAGTCCAGAATAATAATCTTTAACCAAGTCCCGTAGGGCCACGTGCAAGTACGAGGCAATTGCCAAGTCTTCATGAATATCTTTTTCTCTTTCCGTACGAGTCTTGTTCCCGAATTGATCAAAGAACTGAAAAAAAATCAAACGAGTTATGCCGCTGCTCGACCATCCAATGGCCTATATACTTTCTTCTCACCTGGCACAACTTAGTGTAATGCTTCTTTTTCAGGCTATCGTAGGTCTCCATATACGCAACTGGCTCAGCCATGCCGTTTGATCTCGAGAACACTTGAAAAGTCACACCATTTGTGACTGGCTCTTTCGCCCATCGTAGAAGCTTCTCACCGAATGTTGTAAGATACTTGTAGGCCATTTCTTCATATTCCTTGGTATTTTCAAACAACCCACAATGTATAAAGAACTGAGAATTCCTATATGCCATAGTGTAAAGCAGTTCTTTCCGAAAGGGGGCAATTCCCAGCACCCTATCCATTGGAAACACGCGAATTGTATGGCGTATAAAATCTGGAATAATACGCAACTATTTTAGCAAAATGGCATACGAAAATTGGAAAAGCTTTATCACGACGCCACCTCATTGAGCTAGGCGATGCCAAATCTAATCAAGTTTGCCAATCGGATACTTACCCCAACATTCTAGCATATAATAGAAAGTTCGATCCTTTCTGAAGATTTGTCTTATTAGTGAAACTCTATGTAGTGTAATGTTTCGTATGAACTCCAAGTCATCCAGTGTCAGGATCTTGTCTAATAGTATATCCAGTCTCCTTTCGATAGCTTGGGTGATATAAGGTTTTTGTAGATATGTCGCTTGTGCTGCGAACGCGCGAACGTCGTATATACTCGAATCTGCCAAGCTCGGTCGCAGAATTATAGAAGACGCCAAGCTGTAAAACTTTTCCACAGAAGGGATATCTATTGGAGGTAATCTGATTAGGTGGAGCTGTGTGTCTTGTCGCGCAGCTTTTGGATTGATTGGCTTTTTATTTTCCAAGAAGTTGTACACGCCTTGGGGAAGATTGTCATTCATCTTGCTTGACTTTATACTGTTAAATAGAAACAGATACATATTAGCTCTTTGCTCGTCTGCTTCCGAAGAATAAATGCGACTAAGCGCCGACAACATACTACAACTAAGGTGCGAGTGTCAAACTTACCTTCTTTAATATCCAATCAGAATCTTTCTTTGCCTGTGCAATAATTTGCCTTATCCTTTCCTTATCGATCTCGTCCGAATGCTGGCGGAATCCCTACGCAGCAGAGCAATATAAAAGAACAGTTCAGACTAAAATAGAGACAATTTCCCTTTTCTTTGGCGTAGAGTTATTAGATTTCTGCATAATAGCATGTGTCTTACCTGCCGAACAAAATTCTTGTAGTAAGCCTTGATTTCAGGCTTGGGAAGCAATTCACACTTTCTGATCAAATTCTTGTACAATGTCTTCACACCCTCTCGGTCTGCTTCCGCAAATGAGCGTGGCGTTATGTGCATAATTCAGAAGGAAATAGTTTCCGACACCTTAGAAAAAATTGACAAGGGATATCAGATATGAGAAACTACTGTTGAGATTGAAAAGCACCAGTAAAGTTACAGAAAATAGTTATTGCAATGAAGAACCTCCGTGAGTATCGGCCTCACAAATTCTCTACATGCATGCTCTTCTGACCAAGATCACACAACTCAATCTCATTTCGGAGTACTACAATTTCAGTTTAAATTTCGCATTTTCAAGGAAGCTTCCTGATATGTTGAGAAATGCGAGTACACACACATCTTTTTTTGTAATTTTCATCATCTGCCTTCCGCAAACAAAGACGTGCAGACGAGGCACTGTTTTTTAGATGGCCTTTGCCCCCTCTGATTATAAAGTTTTAGAACTAGTGACTATCACCTTACTAATCAGAAGTCCAGCATCTTTCACGACCGCATGTTGCTACAAATGCCATGCCTGCCCAGTTTATAAATCAGATGCATGCCAGCCCAACCGAAGTCAGTGTAAATTGCATTGTCTACCAACTGCTTTAATCGCCCCGGATGCTTAACGATTAATTGGCCGGGTCTAATCCAATGAGAATGATACGGCTCTAATTACACTTCTCTGAGATTGGATTAACAAAAATATTTACCGAGGTGTCGATGGCTCAATCTCCTTGGATGGACCTTGGTCCCAACCAGTTGGACTGCTCCCTTCAAGATCTCACGACGCTCGACGCTGGCCAATTTGTAGCTGCAGTGTTTGATAGAATTGAATCCAGTAACTGTTAATGCTCAATTCTCATTTGCACGTTATCGAAGAGGACGCGAAAGATAGAATTAATTATCAGTTACTAATCAATTTGATTTGTACAAATCACTAAGCACACCCTCGAGCTGCGCCTGCAACATCATCGCAACTAAACTTTTTGAATTTCTCAACGCTATGCAAATCCAAGAAACATGCGGTTTTGCTTCACCAATTCTGAAGTAGAGGGCAACTCACAAGCGGTTTTGAATCGTAGAGCAAGTCATATCCATGGAAAGACAGACAGCTTCGTAGGTTGAGGTTGCAAAGTTTGACCCAAGTGCTACCGATGCAAAGATGCAAGTGATTCTAATGCTGTTAATGCAAACTGATAGCCAGATTTCGGATTTTGTCAGATATTTATTTTATCAACCATTGGAATCTTAAATTAGTATAATTCGATTTAAAACTCGAGCGAGCATAAATGACGACCTTAATTATTAGCGGAAGACATAAATAATCAGCAAAAATGTGCAGACTCCCATTACAATTCCTAAGATGATCGAATCTTTCTTTTTCTTCAAGTTAATCTTTTGGAGAAGGTTGTTAATTGCTGGGAATCTGGTGGTCAAGTCATTGATTCTTGACTGAATTTTCTTAAACGCAGCTCGCTGTGAAACCAAATTTTCTTTTGTGTCAATGGCAATTGCTATTTGCTCGTCCACCATCCGTTCAGAACTGCAAAGTTAATAAAAATACTTGGTTTGCGATTTCAGACTTTCGACTATTGTCACTGGTCAATGGTGTGTACAGATTCTTACACATTCACATGAGAATAGTTTACCTTACCTCTTCAAATGATTATGCTCCTTTGTGTAGAGGTCGGCTCTTCGGTTGAGGGCATTTTTACTGCGGCTAAAAAATAGTATCACATTTTAATTTCTTATCACAACCTTTCAGGTCTCAATTTTCTAGTAAGAGACTTACTCAATTTCATTTTTAACCCCTTGGAGTAGCTCTTCTCTTTCTTTCCTACTTCTTACGTTGTTCTGCGTTTTACGGAATTCCTGAGAGTAATCTTGCAAGATTTCCCTGTGCCTCTGAATTGTGTGGATGACGCCAGCACCAGAGAAATTAGAATTTGAAGCTGCTATTTCACTCATTTCGTCATTCACTTTCAGCAGTTTCTTCAGCAAACTTTCAATTTCGTCAGAGATAGAGTCTGACATCCTCTCAGAAAGTAAAGGCGCAGAGTCACTCTCACTGAAGCGACAGTGATATTCATATTTCAGGTCAGTCCTGTGGATTCATATTTATCCTGATAAGTGTGCAATGTAATTTACCTATCTGAAGAAATATGCGACGAATACGTTGCATTAGCTCCCATTTTGCTATAAGACACGAGCTTTGCATCAATCTCATTTTCTAGATACCGGGCCTCTTTCCGTAAATCTAACAAGCGAAGGTCAATGTAATTATATCTAATGGAAGGTGAAGCTGCTCTTATTGCATTAAATTAATATATCTCACCTTCCCAGCTATGTTGAGCCATAATGATTCCAGCTGCAGTGTGATCGATACAGGTTTGCTGTTTTGCTTAGAAGATGTTTGAATGAGGATTATGAACTGGTTGTTAAACTCAGTACAACGGCCACCAATACACCAGCCAGGTACAGAATGATCTAAGGAACAAGAAACATTTCATTAGTTGGTCAAACATAATAATTCAAAGGGACAGGATCTTGATGACGACACTTACGACAGTATATGTTCTTATTTGAAGTCTTCAAGAATATTGACTGCAGGAAGATCCCAATCAGAAATAAAACCCGAAAGATAAGGTCGTGTCTGTATGTCTGACAGCTGACCCAGCCAGTTATGTAATTTCACCGGAGAATTATGGGAATTCACAATTCGGACCATTAACTCGAATGGTTTTGTGATCGCCGAATCGAGCTTGTGATTGTCTTGAAAGTTCAATCCTTCATTTGATTGACTAGATTGTCGCAGTTATAAATAATCTCCTTTTAACTGCGATTTTAGTCTGGTTTGAGTGACACACAAGTACTTGTACATTGTACATGTACAAATTAAATACAAAACATTTATTTGTATTAGGCCTCCTCGTTTCATATCGTCATCACTTTATTCTATACTTCGTTCCTAGCTTAAACCCGTGAGCCATGACTTCGAGCTTCCTTTGTTACGTTGGCTTGCTTCCCCTACGTCTTTTTCGCACTTTTCAAATAGGTTGAGAATCCTTTTCCGGTTTTGTCCGTTGAATCTTTGTTTCATTCCATTCAGTGTAGGACTGTGAACAGAGTACAAACACGAGTCATTCGGTTGCAGTTCCGTGTAATCTGACGTTTTTCTCCAACAGCTCCAACGTTGTTCGAATACCTTACCTGCTAATCCATCATCCAAACTATTTAAGACAAAGTTTGCAACTGTAGAATGAGACCAGATCTTAGGAGTTTTTCATTTACGTGGATGCAAGGATCTCAGCAAGACACAGGGGACAGTCGACCGACAACTCGAGCAATGGCGTCCAGCAATTCAATTCCAAACATCCGATCTTCAGTTCTCAAAAGCTCCAATCAATCGTCGAGAGGAGGCAAGATCAAGAAGGGAAAGCTGATTGACAAAAAGGAACTGTACGGCTGCAATCCAAGCAAGCTTAAACAGCTGAAGGAATTCGGAAGCTCACTTTTTGGTCATTCCTCGGAATCTACCAGCAAGACCGACTACTCCACAATTCAGGAAGAACGCATGACAGACGATGAAATTGATGGGATCGACGCTGGTGTCGCACCGGCGGTTGATGGTTTCGGCCAGATTTCTGATGAAAACGCTCATCCTTCGACAGCACCAGCGGATAAGTTCACTGAAGATGGTGTTGATAAGAAATCACTGCGTTCAGCATCGTCTAAAGGCGGCATTGGAAAGAAGATTAACAAAACAGTTCAAGACGTGAAGTCCACTTTCGGAAATTTGTCACAGGTAGGAGTTGGCTCACATTGGCTTCAGAACCCAGAGAATGTTCCCATGTTAAATTGTTTTAAAAAATCTCTCGTACCTCTTTAGAAGCTTCGTCGATCAACCAGACGTCATTACCGCATGACAACGCCACTGACATCAGCAGAATCCACCCCAACTCGCAGAGTTTTGGGGCGCACACCAACTAGACTCTATAGCCCTTTTGGATTTGTGGATTCACCTGCGATGAGATCCACTCCGGTTCACAAGACTCCAAAGAGACTTCAACGTCCGTCTACACCTCGTATGACAAGAGTAAGTCTGAGAACCGAGATAGCCGCCCATATTCTAAGACTTTGAACTTTAACTTTCTATTCAACTCTGAGTATGCAATTAATGAAACAGGGGTCATACTTTTGCTCATTTTAGAAGCACACAACTCCCGTTCATCACACTGAGCTATTCAAGTCTTACAGCCCAAATAATACTCTCCAACGGGACATTCAAGATATTGGGAGGGGATTTGAGGAGCTGAAAGTTATCTCACAAAATCTATCACAACGTAATCTTCGCTACTAAGATCTGGACTTGGAACATCAAGCACTTGAAGCATATGCAACAAACTTTCAAAACCAAAAATTTCGATTCTATGTTTCCGTAGTGAATAATGAAGAGAGCATTTTTGTTTTAATACCACGAATCTCTTGTTACAAACTAGTTTAAAAATAAATTCAACAGTATAATCTCCTAACGGTCTTAACTGACGTGTTCATTCACAGATTGGAGGAAAATATGGTTGTAGCATTTATAGCATTTCAAAATCTAATAGAACATCTACTTAGAACTAGAAGAAAGTAAATTATACTATAAGATGGTGACTGTTTCCCTAAAATATCGAAAATTATTGTCTCAATAGTTTATAAAATCAAAGAAATGCCCTCAAAATACTAATTATATTGATATTGCCGTAGATGACTAGTTGACTTCCTAAGTATAGTATTAGGATAAGAGGCAAGTCAATGGTTAGTTTCTCCTGCCAGCTCGAAAAATCCAAGTAACAACTGATTTTAATTTGTTCCATATTTTATGGTAAATATTTTCGCGTTTATTGTTGCTCGCCTCCTCCAGTTTGAATAACGGTTTGTAATAAATAGATAACTTTCTATTATTCCACATTTGTGTTGGCAATTCTTCCAAAAGTTTGTTCGATTTCATTACTGCGATATTATTTTTGATGCACCAAACAGCAAAATTGCGCGTTAGAAGGAATCTCTGCAAAGAAGTACGAAATTAGCTACCAAGGCTAAGGATGACCAATGTTGATTGCCGCATGGCAATGGAATCTATGAAACTTACTCTGTACGTGACAAGGCACAGAGCAGCATTATTGTTATCATTATGCTGCAGCAATGTAAACTTAATTCTTGTGTTTGTGATTTTGGGGAACACTTTGACCATGCACTCGAAGGGCTGACAAAACTCTAGTCCTGGAACCTGCAGCCTCATAAATTCGTCGTTCGCACCCCTGCCTAGCCATTTTCTCGGACTGAGAATAGGCAAATGTTCAACCAAAAGTGCAGACTTTTCTATCTCGATGGATTTGATCTTGCCGTATAAACTAATATTCTTCTCGTAGAACTCCTTCGGTATTTTAGCAGCGCTGCTAAACTTTGTACCCTGTAAAAGAATGAAGGTACGTGTAAAAAAAACTCTGCAAACGAAGAACAAAAGAGGAACTCACCAGACGAATGCTTCGACTGACAACAACTATCCCAAAAATTCCTACTCCAATGGCACCATACTGAAAGACGGAAACGACAGTAGCAATTCATAATAGTACTATTATTGGGTTGAATTGGAGTTAAGGGTAGCCAGCCCACAGTGCGCCCCATTGCACAATATTGGTTGTGTTGTGTTGGCGAACGCAACCTAACCTAACCCATGCAGTCCCATGTGTTCTGGGACTTCGAATTTCTCTGGCTACTCTTAATTCCAACCCTATTATTGCGTAGTTCACTGATAGATTTATACCTGAAAATATCTCCCGTTTCGATCAAAGCAGGCTTGTAGTTGGGCTGTGAAACCATTTGAAGCCCGTCCGTCCCTTCTTTCTCCTCCTTTCGTATTGTTGTCAACATTCCGATTTTCTGGGTCTGAATCTAACGCTGGAGTCATCGTGCGAATTTGTGTAACTGTGGCTGATTCATTGTAAATATTACACTGAAACACCTTTTAGATTTTGTAAAATTAGCCGCGACGAACTTCAAATGAACAACGGTAATGTTCCTGAGTCTGGCCAATGCTTACAGTGCATGTCCCATAGATTGTTTTGGGGAACAAAGATCTCTCCACATGAAATTTTCGGAATGAACTCCTCCCTGAATTTCACCAACGCATGAACTTCATAATCAATCAATAGTCATCAAAGAGTCTGTATCTCGAATTGTCCACATCATTCATCCTGGTAGAAAAATTTGGAGAATGAAAATTGATGAGATAAGACCAAGAAAATGGCCTCTTTTCAGAACACTCGGCATTGAGTTAGATTCGCTAATGACTCAAGCCAGTAAACTAACATGAACGCCGAATCAATGCTCCTGACGCCCGGAGATGGGCACACATTGCAGGATAAGATTTAGATAATTATATTACCGCTCAGTTATGTACTGTTGCACCGCCAATTAGCGAGGCAAGTTATGCAAATTCATTGCATTACCAGCATCCACAAGAACTGTTAATCTTTCATTTCGTGTTCGACGTCGACGCGCGGATTGCATAATAATGCAGCCAAGTCTTCATCTATCCTTAGCAAAATGTGCCATTTGGCTGCAGTGCAACGAAAAGAGAGATTAATCACCAGAAATCTTCGTGTTCTGTATGTTCCGAATAAGTCGTAAAGATTCTCGGGCCAATATAAAGTAACTACACAGCACAGTAGCCTGTTGTCATCAATTTTGAGGGAATAAATTACCAATTAAAAGAGTTTTCAGATATGCGAAATTATTGTATCTAACGTTTGTGTAGTTCTAATCAGAACGAAGTCGTACATATGCGAAGCGCACATTCCCTGCAAATCAACAAGCATGTTTATCATTAATGGCAACAAGGTACAGGACATCCAAACAAATCAGGATGATTAACTACAAAAAGTCGCTATTTCTTCTCTCTGTCAACTGAGCTCAGTCGAGTAATTTACAGCCGTGCCAACAACCAGAACAAGAATGACAACAAGTGTAAAAAGAGATACGTATCCTAAGATTAATGGTAAAGTCGTTTCTCATTTTATTCGTAAGTCATTCCAAATCAAATGGCATATCACAGCCATCATCGTTTTGAAAACGCGAACGCTGACAAGGCACCGCACCACTGTGATTGTTGAAATTGTGCAGGCAATGCTAATCTACTAAATGCATCAAAGGTCAAGTAATGGAAGTTTTATACTGTCGTCTAATTTGCAACTGGCACAGCATTTGACCGCAGGGAATGCGAGGTGAGGCCCTTATTCTATGAGTGCTGAAAACGATCAATGCAATGTAAACCGCGACGACCCAATTCCAGTTTTAACCGCACGAGATGTACCTCGCAAATGTTTAGTCCAGGAGTCCTGACTGATTGGAATTCCAATGTTGCCGAATCCAACGCATCCAAAATACGAACTAATTTACGCGTATGCTCTGCGACTTGCGACGTGAGAAACCCCAAAACACGTAACGAGTACATTTTGAACTTCCTACTATTTACGTTGATGTCATCTGCTGATAAGTTATTGTCTTTCGACGTCAGTTCGCCCTGTACAGCGACACGGCGAATTGGCTTGAGTACAAGAATGTCGTGTCTTTTATTGATGTGCAATGAAGCAATGACACGACGCGTTACCGTCTCGCACATTGCGTAGTATTTATGAAGTCAATAAATGCGAATGTGAATCTGCGAACATATGTTGCATAGTCTGTGTGTATTCCACCACACAGCTTATAATCATCACTTTCTGAATTCGACATAACTGCTGGCTGGTGCTGTGAGTCAGAAATGCGTACATCATGGGAGAGATAATCAAAACACGAGATATCAACTTGTGTTATTCTGTACAAAATATTTCAATTTTACTTAAACAACAAAAGACGAACGAGAGCCCGCACACTAACCGACATGTATAAATTGACACAAATTGGCTTGTTTAATTTAGCAGACGTTGCGCTGCGCTACAATTATTCTGCTTTCTTGTATATCATCAAGGTGAGAAAAGTAAAAATCAAGCAATCATCCATCCCATACATTGCCTATCAAAATCTCGTTATGCGGACCGAGGCGAGGCGCATGCATGCAGTGTGTAGAAAATCAAAAATTATGTATAACAAGTTTCTTCTTTACATTCAACTTAAAAAAAATTTGGCTTTGGAATTCTGGTGACACCATTCTCTTTTCTCTTCCTGATACTATTAGCACCACCACCGTTGCTAATCGTGGAGCACATGCTAGGTAGCTCAGAGTCATAAATGTGCGTCCCGTAGGGCAGGGAAGCCACCTCGAAGTCTGGTACATGCTGAAGTTGTCCTCGCTCCTCAAACTGCTTGATAGCCAACTCGATGTGCGAAATCTTGGCCGCATCCGAATCCAGCTCAAGCGCCTTCTTGATCCATTCGGCAAGGTTCAACGATTGACTGCCGGCCTCGTCCGAGCTCGGCGTCTGCCCATCGCCTTCATTTTGTGTTTGGTCAAATTCTCCATTGTTGTTAAAATAGTTGGCCTGGAACAGATTCGGACGTATTCTTGGCGAAGAAGCTGACCTCTTTGTGTTTCCGTTCCACGTGTTCTTTCCCGATACGCTGCCTTCTGCTGACCTTCCACGCTGGCCGTTGTTGTTGCCAAGCGGCACAATACGAGAAGCGGAAGCCGCATTGCAATTTAGACTCGTCGGGCTCTTGTTAAGTCTCGTAATCGGTGGATGCTGGTGGTGGTGTAGATAAGGCGAATGAACTCCGTAAAAATCCGTACTTCCACTTGCGGACAAGGAGCGTCTAGGCGGAAGTGTTCTTGGATTTAGCGACTTCACTGATTTTGTGTTCAAATTATTCAAGCGCTGGTGGGTTAGTCTGTTTGTGGAGTTTGAAGAAGCGGCGCCGCTGGTCTTGTTCATTGGATTATTGTTATTGGATCTCGCCAGTCGGGAAGACAAATCTTGTTGAGATCTTCTTTCACACGACAAGCTTCTGCTGAATTGATGGTCACTTGGAGCTCGATTGTTGCTGCCGCTCTTTAAACCCGAGCGTTCTCTTCCTGGAGAAGTCTGTGCTATTTCCTCGTCCGTTGATCTGGAGTCTGGCCGATCTGTCAGTCAGGAGAAATAATTCAAAATGTTAGTCAGGGATATGTGTGCATTTTTACATTAAAGAAACACTGTGAAGTGGAGCGGCATGATACTGAAGGCTGTATGTGATTGATTAATCCATCAGTGAACTGTTTCTCATAGACTCCACGTGTCAACATCAACATGACTTACATGAACTTTCATTGAATGCAAAGTTAGTTCTTGCGATACGAGACAAATAGTCATTGGCTTGGCCGTTAATACATGCAAATAGGGAAGTGAAGTTTTAGAGGACAAACCAATTTCAGAGTGCAACGGTTATTAAGATCAAATTGCTATGATTATGGCGTACCCTCTTGGCTACCGTGTTATTATTTTCATTTCATGCATAATTTTAATGCATGAGATCCCCGCACTGCCCTGCATCTATCTGAATGCGCAAAATGCAATACAATGCAATGCAGGGGGTATCAATTAATTTTATAAGTCACATCATCTTTACTCTTCACTTTCTTCTATAAAAGCGAGAGGATCTGCGTTTGTGCACTTGTTATGTGGTTGATGCGACTACTCGCACTCGAAGATCTTGACTTCTCAAATTACCCATCTGCCAGGGAGCGGACGCTGTGTCTCTCCATCAATCTTTGTGAAATGAACCGCTAATTAAAAAAGCCTTCCCCATTGCAGTAAACTTCAATCGCATGAATTACGAGATATCCGAGGCCAAGTTGAGCAAACAAATACTACAATCCCAAATAAAATTAACATTAAGAGATCCTTACATAACATTTGCGTCTTCCTTGAGTCATAATTTGATTGCGACCCGTATATGCTTTTTATACCGCTCAAATAAGACAGACTGCATTTCTTTTTTTTAATTAATGCAAGTCCCATATCATCATTCAGTGGCTTAGCCCAATACAGTCCTCGTAAACTTTAATTTCCATCTGAAGCAAGAATTTAATTTCAACATTCCATATTTTTATTTACGAAGGATGCGCACAAGTTGGAAGCAGAGAACAAATCTATACGCCCACAAACTCTTCATAAATTAACTGGCCACACAAGTTTATGTTGCGCCATCACGAGTCAGTCAACAACTTTGGAGATTAATTGAAATCTTATACATTAAATTCTTGAGTTTTGAGATTACTGCACAGCTACAGCTTATTTATCCATGTCTTGTAAGTCGCGCTGTCATTATTCTGTATTTGCATCAATTTTAAACTCCTGCTGCAAAATGGGTCAAGGAAAAAGCCATGTCTGCGCGACTGCAAATAGAATTCTGCATCTCAATAGCCTGGTCCGCCTCATTGTTTGCGTTTCAAATTTCTACCTGCATGCGAGTTAACAAAGCAAACTCTGCCTCGTGCAATGCGACTTATGGCGTGGGTCTGAGCAAATGACAATTTCAGGCTCAGGCAACATTAAGCTTGTGTATTGTTGGTCGACCCATTGTTTACAATTTGTCGCCTTGTGCTCTACCGCGATCAGGAATGGGTGAAAAATTCTTTCGTTCTTACTAACCATAAACTCAGAATAGCAAAGACGCGTGACATTATTGCATTTATTTGTATTCCACGAACCGACTGCCTTGACATCCACCCCACTGCTAAGTTAATGGTGATTTCAAACTGCAGAAAGTCATGTGCTCGCAACGCAATTGTGAGCTGTAGTCTTGTAGATCACAACCTTCAGATTAGATGTTCCGTTCATTGTTGACCTTTTATTGGAGTTAATGTCCTCCATTTGACAAAAATCGGCGAGTATGCAAGTGGCATGAGCCTTTTTCACACGACAAGCCTCGCTTTCGAGAATTGATGTCTAACCACCAAGAGTGTTAATCTAATCCTCACGAATTCAAAGCATTCCATTCCATTATCCATGGTGTAAAAATGCATTCTTCGCTCAGGAACACTTATGCGGACGTGATAAAAATAAATTTGCAAGGAGCTAAAAATATTCAGGCTTCTTACCATGCTCGTCCTTTGACAGAGACCGAGTTCGACTCATCGACGATCTGCGACTTTGCTGGCCTTTCTGAAACTCTTTGTTGTTCAAGTTAGTATTGTTGTTCGGAGAAGCGTTAATGTTGGACACTCCCAACAGCTTAACGTTATCTGATGTCTTATAGCCCTCGTCTGAAATCTCCGAGCTCGAGTCGCTCAAATCAGCCGGCTTCTTGGAGTAAGCTGGTGTAGAATGTACTACTGGATCGAAGGAGAGGTCACGTCTGCAATAAAGTGGTATCGTAAAGTCAAGCCCACATCAATCCAAGTACGCAGCAAACGGAATGAGCATAACTATCTCACCTTTCGTATTCGACCTTCATGCGAGGAGATGACACTCCATCACCTTTCATGATCAATTTCGATGAAATGGTTGCTCGGTGACCTATTATTATTGATATTACAAAGGCATGTTCAGTTTTGAACCATACTCATAACGTTGGATCATTTATTACAAAGTTAAGTAGCCAATTCTGAGTTTGGCTAATCCCACAGACTTATAAAGGAAGATTTAATTGAACACAGAGTCCATAAATTACATTTTGAGAAGATAAGAACCAGGAAGGGCAATTTGTAGAACACATTCCGTCCATATAAATCTCCATCTCGATAAATTAAATTCGTGGGGTATAAATAGAACATTTAAATTGAACTTGTCAATCGTTTTACAAGGAGAGAATGCGCCTATCTGATGTACTACTTATTCCCAAGACAAGCAATCTGTCACTCCGCAAACCAGTTTATATTGTATGCACTTTCATTTCGCATCTGCTGACAAGATTGGGAGCGATATGCCGGCAAGGCATTTAATTACTTGCATTACCTGAAGAACAGCGGCAAGGATCATGCTTGTCCAAATAGTGAGCCAAAGTGTCCCATCCACCTCCGACGCGAACCATGACATGGTTTCGAAGAATCTGTGCAGGCAAACACAAAGAAAACCATTTCGATTATTTGTCATTTGTTTTGGGAGAATATCAAATTGCACTCCCGAAAGGTAAATTGATTTTCATGCTTCGACGGAAAAAATTGAACATAAAGAGAGCAATGCAAAAAAGGTTTCAATTTTTGCAATCTCAATATTACGGCAAGTCTTTTGTTGCAAGCGCCTTTTGCCCACGACAATGTTGGCCCACCCTTTGTTTCTGCATTTAAATTGATGACTACAGTTTCTTATGTAATTTGTAGCGCAGTAAATTTCCGAAACACATTTGAAAGTCACGTTTTCATTTAATTTTTTGTTATTCTTCTCATCTCAGGTTCTCGTGTCTCCAACCTGCTGCATGACTTGACGCCGGCCTTCCAACTTCCAGTCTGAATAATAAAAATTATGCACGGCTTGGCGCGGCGGCGACTGGCTACTGGAATCTTTTCAATCTTAATAAAATTATGGTCTTTGTGTCTCGGAATAGCTTTGAGGGTACTTCGCAGTGTGCGCAAATTAATGTTACGGTTGTTATCCAGCAATTTCTGCTTGTTTTTGAGATGATCAATTATAAATTACAGAACTTGAATGTCGACAGCAAAAAATGACGCTAGTCACAAGCATGGCCACATCTCGTAACTCAACTCAACTTAATGGATGCATGTCTATGAACATAAATGTGAATTCGTATTTTCACTTACCCGAACATAAATCATGACTTTAGTATTTCCAATCCTGTATTTGCCTTCAGCGACTCGAATCATCGGGAATTGAGTAGGGCAGGTGCAGCGCTCAACCAACTCGCGTACCTAACACAATAAAAAAAGAAACGGAAATGTAGCATCAGGCGAGAACAATTGAGTTGAGGGAATGCACCGTGTTCTTGAAGAAGTGTAGCAAGCAAAAACAATGTACAGCATCTGAAGACACATGTATAAACTCCTCAAGAGACCGACTCATAATTCATTTTGATCCAGACTCATTCCCCGAGTTAAAGTATCCAGAAAGAAAGATATTTATATATTGATTTACTGATGGATACGAACGCATTTCTCCACTCAGGTTCCTAATGAATGATTCATCAGCAAGCTCAACCTTACTCGTGCGCGTGCTTATTTCCAATTCCTTTGCTTGTTTTATTTTTACTCTTAAAATGGGAGTATTTATACATCAACATGATTCAGTACATTTGTGTTTACCACAAAAGTACATGTCGCTCAGAGAATCCCAGCACGATTTGTCTACCTTTCTCAGCTCAATATTTTCATGGAAGTGGAATTATCGCTCATAATTTATAAATGTTGACAGTATGATTCCTCTTACTAAAAAATAAAAGAGTGTAGGAATAATATCAAGCCCACTAGGACAAGCTATTCTCACAACAATGGGGGCTTGCAGACAACGAGAAAGGTAAAAAGATAAGACCGGAGGATCGGCGTCAAGTGCAATATTTGACATTTCTAGTGTAAAAGTTGACGGATGTCTGATCACACTGCACAAAGAAGGTCAGCAGCTCGACAATAGTCTAGAAATCGGGAATAGAAACTACAGGCGGCAGACGCTGGACTGGAACGCGAAGGAATTCAATAAAGCAGGAGGCCGGAGAAGCATCCATTAACGTGTGTGCATTTCATAATAAGTTAAACGGAGTGAGAAAATGCCGAGGATTTAGCGAGGAAGAGGAATCCTGTATAAAGATCGACTTACCATTTCATCCAATGATCTCAAGTCATTAGTGATAATTTGTGGAATCGGACCGTATTCTTGGAACGATTCTTCTTCCTCTCCTGAACTACTTAAGTCTGCTCCCGTGTCCTTGGCTATGTCTCGGTCGATTTCCTTCTCAAACTGGACAAGAAGCGGAGTCGCCATTCCAAAATGCGAGCCGCGTCTCGCCACCTGTAAATTGAAGTCGCCAAATGTCGATAAAGATTCATACAGATGCAGTGGACTGGACTATTGATCGAATGTTGTTACAGAAAAGTCTCTACATTAGCAGTAAAATGTGAAATACATGCACGCATACAAATCAGGCGGCAGTCTCACCTCGAGCAGGCAGAGGATGACATTCTTTTCATTCTTTCGTAAAATTAAATCGTCAGACTCAAACAAAAGGCATTCGAAAATGCCAAGATTTCGACACCACGTAATGAAGTTGTGAACATTGTCTCGGGCGAAGAATGTTTCTGATCTCGCGTTACTCTTGAATGTTACGTCTCCCGTTGGCAGCTTCCACTCGTTTCTTCCCCAGCATTTCGGCAGCTTCCTTCCAGCATTCAGCCACTCCATACAAGCCCGACGCACATTGTTGGCGTGCTATAAAAATAAACAAAGTCGTTTATTATTCCAATATGCAGCTCCAAGACGCGAGCACCTGAAGTCAATTCAATCTCTTATTCGACATAAAATCTTGTCTCGGGGAAGGAGCTTTGACCAATTTTGGTCATTGCAAGCCGCACTCGATGGACTCCAAGTACTTGATACTGCCTCAATGAGCCTGAGTTTACTTTCAATCTATTCATCAACTGTTGGTTTACTTTTATTTTTCTGAAGCAGGATCTCAGAGATCTCAACAGATTCTCGTCCTAAAGTATGCATACATCACTTCAATTCGTATTCAATTTCAATAAGAGGTTCAGGACGTGCTTCACTAAATCATTCACTATCGATTCATAAAAAGTGGTTGTCTTTTTTCTAAAATGCCATCTTTATAAACAAATAATAAAATAAATATGTAATATCGCGTAGTCTTCTCTGTTTTATATTCACTTGAATGAGTTCCACTTTTATAACCGCAGACGTGCATGGGAGATGTGTATCGTGGCTTGTGCTATTTTTTCGAAGGAACCTCGGTAAAAAATAATCTAGTCCAGCGGTGTAAAGGCTTTAATGAAGCAAACAGGAAAACCACTTTTACGAATGGCAGCGTAATCCCGATGCGACTGCGCTGCGTTGTAGTTTCTTAATTCCCATTTTATGAGCTCTCGCACCATAAAAAATCGTTCTATAAAACGAAGACACGAAGAAAATTAAGACCGTTGGTGTAATTAAATCTTCACTCTCAAAATTGAAGAAGTGCAACGAGTTTCTTGAATTGCATCTCGTTATCGTCTCATACCCTCGCAGTCCAAACCAACCAGAAGCAGCGTTCAAGCGTACAAGTGGAAGGCAATAATAAGAAGATTAGAGATTATGCCGATTCTATCTGTGATGAGCCCAAGGGGTATAACCAGAGCTTACGGAATGCAATGTTTTCATCCGTTACTTGTTATAAAATAAGATGAGCTGAGACAAGAGGCAGTAATCGTAATGACGGTTTAAAGGCAAAGGACGGACACACCCAGCCACATTATGATGATAACAACGAGCGCATCTTCTTCAGCTTGAATTTGGGCTCATCTCGGCAACAATACGTTATACTGTGTCTACTCGCAGGAGTGTAACATCTCAAGAAAAAGAACCGATGTACGATGAACTTGGAAATACACACAGCGTGTGAGTGTAAAAATGTAAATAATTCTGCTGCTGAAACTTCGTACGTTGTCCTCCTGAGCGCACGTAATCACAGTGTCCATGTCGTAAGTTCTTTGCATGATAAAAGAATCATGAAGATGGGACTGAGGAGAGACGCAGTCAAAGAGCAACTCCTCAGATCGACGCGCACTTGTGGCTGCTACCCAGCCGCAGTATAATATTCAGCATGTGAACACATTCCGCACATAAATTATTATTATTGTTTTATCCCCAACTATTAAAGTTTGCATAAATTGCCTCTTGATGACTGCAAACTTTTAAAATCGGATTTCGTGGACGTTCTATGCATATTCTGGTTTCTGCATATTTCTTCTGAAGGCGCTCGTAATCGTTATGCAAAACATTTCGAAAAACTTCACTTTACAAGCTTAATGTTCTCCTTCCTTAATTTCATACCTTCAAAAATTTTTACACTTGAATTATGAAATGCGTGCTAAAACACAGACACAAAGAAAGTTAAATCTTGGAGGTGTTAATGAGCCTGGGTTGGAGCGGAAACGCATTAACCTTGCCTTGCGTTTCCTCTGCTAGGTATGTTGTTACAGAATATTTAAAGCTGAAGAGTACTGAACTTGTGGGAATGCTGTGAAGTGAATGTGAACCTTTCCATTGTTGTCAAACAATGCGAATTAATTTATGTACTCTGATTATGTATCATTAAATGACTCATTTGCAGAAGAAATATTTTGCATTGTTAGTGCTTCTAATCTGCCAAATGTCGATGCCCAAATTTGGAGTGGAAATGCAGAGCTCGTTTCCTCATATTATCTCAGATACTCAAAGCAAACGGGCGGCTCAAAAAAAATCGCAAAGAAATTATAAAAGCTGCATTTCGCTGCACTTTGTTCAATGGCTTTATACATTTTGAATAAGACGCGCTTTTGGGCAGATGTGTGCATGGATCACGCAGGGTTTATGAAATATGCTATAAATAGCTTCTGATCTTCAACTCAAACATGCATGAATCCAATTCGCTCGAAAGGTGACATTTGTATATTGCTTCCATCAACTTCAACCTATCGTATAAATGCAAATTTCGTTTAAATTCGCCTCGTCGTTTTAAGATTATGAAATTCTCAACTAGTTCTACGACAGTGTAGTATGTTCTTTGATTTGGTGGTTCAGAATCTTGTTGCGTCTCATATTTCGTTAATTGATTTTGGCGCTGGTGGCTAATTAGTAGATCAACATATAATTCAGAATGGACACAACCGCCCTGTTGACTGATTGTAATAATGACATTGATTTCTGTTTGTGTAAATGTCACAGATTAGAATAATGTCAGCCAGTTGGGAATTATTTGCACATTGAAATTTACACAGACCGTGCATGGCATTGATTTCGAGCTCGTCATTGTTAGCAAAAGGCGCCTTGGAAAGTGCTTGGGATAAGGTTGATTTGCCGGCACAGCAGATGTCGATCTCTTAATTTGCGCGGCTTCGCTGCTTGAAATCGTGACGAGTTGTCTTGGCTGAAATCGATACGTTGCTTCATAAGCAAAACATCTGCAGATTTTGACAAGAATTAATTTCTCATAAACTACGCCTCATAATGCGTTGAAATTAATCTCATTCAACCAAACGGAAACTTGAAAATGCATTAATTATTAATTTAGGTATTTTTGTTTCGTGTGCTCATTATGGCTATTGTGAAACCGGTACACATGCAAATCCATACGCCAGACGCGAGTGCTACAATTTTAAACTGCCTGCCTGAGAGAAATCGTCATTTTTCACCGTCTGACATATTTGCGAGAAACAGGAATTATTTTTAATGACAGCAATTCACATGTGCACCTACACGAGTGAGTGCTATTTCAGTCAGCCATCTGCACTTGTGAGTAAATTGGAATAGAGGATTCATTGTGCAGACTACATGAACAGTGTGGCAGTCATGAATTCGCGAAAATATTGAGAACACAAGCTGTTACGAATCCTACATGCAAATTGCCACACTTTTAAATGATACCGAATGCCAGTGATCGTATCGTGCTCAAGTGTGCATTACATTAGACATGTGTCAATAAGACTGTCCTCTTCTTTTTCTTATAAACTTTGATTCATTAATTTACGTGATATTTGTACAAAGAGCCTACGCCTGACGTTCTCGTTCAAGTTCTTATATTTAATTTGAAAGAAATTAATTTACGAAAGTAAATATCAGATGTGCAATTTTGGACTATTTTGTTGCCCAAGAATACTGTCATATTTTCTCTTATCATTGAAAATGGACCAAGGAGTACCGATATCAGCTGCAGTATACAACTTCTTTCCTGTGCATAAAAGTCTCATTGGAATGGGTATGAAATATGATTTGATGTCGTTCGTGATATGGTAATCAGAAGACATCGTCTTGTGCATTCTGAGAAGTCGACTGTCGCCTTAAGTTTCATGTTTCAGTAAATTCAGAATGGTGTCGTGCAAAATGGAGGATATGAGAAGAAATTCACGACCGCGACACGACGACTTCATTTTATCCTTTTAAGTCTTTAATTTTTATCAATTGTGACCACAACAAATCTAGCCAAATGTACAAACAAGGGAAAACCCTTTTCGGCTCGTTCCTTCGTTCAGAAAGTATCAACTTCGTGTCGAGCCAATATTTGTTCATGCTAGAGACGAGGAAAGATGACCACGCCGTTTCTGTCATCGTAACTGTCGTCCGCGTTTCTTTCCTTAAGTGCATAGCGATAAATACGGCACAAATAATGAACAAGATACAAAAGATCCGTCATTCTCAATCAGAATTGATTTGCAGATAACAGATTCGCTAACGAAGGCAGCGAATTACGGTATTCACGCATCTAGTTTTGGTTTGAGGTTGGTCGTGCTATTTGTCCGATTCCTTCCTTTGACTGTGTTGACGGTGCTCAGTGGCTCAATATACACACAAAGGGTGGATGCTCCTGGTGGTACACATGTCGCTCTTTTCTTTCCGTCAACAAAGGAGAATTCAATTACACTTTTGTGTGCTGATGCCGTACACAATTACACAGTCAGCAAGGCGTGAGTTTGTCGAGTTTTTCCTCATTTCCCCAAATATGAGCAGTGTGCCTTTCATGTAAATTCTTTTGAGAGCTCTGCCACCACCGTTTTTTGTTCATCAAAAGAGTCGTGTTTTTTGCATTGTTGACCATCCCCAACAAGTACAGCAACAAGTCATTCATATTTTATGCCCAGCATCAAAATATTATCGCAATTACAGCAGATAGATCTGCTGTAGACAGAGTAACCAGGTATCACTCTGACTGAATCCGTTCGTTTTGTGTCCATCCTGACAAAGGCAACAGTAACATTGTTCCTTTTCACGTCCAACTTATCCCGTTAATTACGAGAACATGAACACAACAGGGAGAAGCAGGTAAAAATGATAATAAATGGCCCAAGATTAAAATATATTTTGTTAATCTTTTCGTACTTACGAAGAAAACAATCTCACTTTATCCCTTTTCTTGTTCTTGGCGTTCCACTCGTCATTGGAAAACTTGTGCCCGACTCGATCTCCAAGATAATCTGCTTAGAGCAGTAAATCTTTAATGAAACACTCCGACTCGACTGTTTTGGTCGACTGTGATTGAATTTATTGCATTTCTGAATGACTTCATTGCCCATAAAGCAATCAGAAAAGGAGTCAATAACTTTATAATGAGAATTGCCAATTCTTATTGGAGCACAATTCCATTTCTGTCATTAGGACGGAAAAAAGAACTTGAATTCGTGTTAGGGAGTCATTTAACCGCAACTTATAACGACGAGTGTGCTGTGCCGGCCTCCATATATGAAGCCAAGACAAATTATCTTGCAAAATCCTCAAGGATTATCATTTTGGCATTCTTAATGCTCGTGTTGAAGATCTCACACTCGACTCATTAATATTATGGATGCGTGATCTGATACGATGTGGTTGAACCGATGAATGAGTCACGAGCAACACCTTTTGCGTGTATTTTATGCTTAGACTCGTTTTTTGAGTGAAGTCTTAAGGATAAGAATAATGGTAACAGGTTCGCTTTAAAAGATCTCAAGTCGCCCATTACGAAGATAATTGAAATGCAATCCCAAATCCTGCCTGCCTCGCACATGTGCTATATTTATTTACGTGATGCATATCCTGAAGTATTTGGCAATTCTTGGCAAGAGAAATCATAATAATCCAAAATATATAAACAAGGAACGCTCCATTCGCAAGCAAGAATTCTGCATTCTTCAAGTGCATCACGCAAAGTGCTTTCAACGTGATTGTACTGTCGCCTACTCTTTGACACGGATGGCTCTCGGCTGAGGGAGTAGGAAGTGTGTGACATTACCTTACAGAGTGTCACTCCTGTCTCGAGGCATTCCATAAATTTGTGAGGTGTGATACTCAGCTCCGGGTACAAAATGTTCAGCCAGTCTGACAAATCTTCTTTCATAGCCCATAAATATTCATCACTCGTTTTGAATGGGCGAAACTCGCGTAAAGGCAGCATCTGAGGTCTGAGAAGGTCCTCTGAAATTGGAATGCGCTGATCCATTATCACCGCC
This sequence comes from Mesaphorura yosii, assembly GCA_009869945.1. Classification (NCBI taxonomy): domain Eukaryota; kingdom Metazoa; phylum Arthropoda; class Collembola; order Poduromorpha; family Tullbergiidae; genus Mesaphorura; species Mesaphorura yosii. Next base: position 120,947 of record WIXG01000086.1, read on the forward strand.
GCGCCTTGTTTCCCTCCTCCGTCGCCGTCAGCTGTGGACCACGACATGGCGGTTTAACTTCCAATCTGAAATTGACAAACAGAGACGCGATTAATCTCTGCGGCTGCCGTAAGACTTGTCCGCTGGCTGTCATTCACTTTTTGCAACTGTCTTTCGCAAATTACCAACTACATTGCAAACAAAACAATTGAAATAACTGCTGATAATTAAACTTAATAACCGTAATCACTAGTCACTTGACAATCTGAAGCGCACTTGTACCTTGCACTTAGCTTATAACTACGATACACAACTTCAAAGAAGAGAATCAACAGGGCCAACTTGTTAACTGCTGTCACTGAAAAATCTCGCGTTGAGCCGCTGCGCTATCACGTCTCTCTAGAATCCACACTACTGCTGACTACTGCACTTGCATTCGGGCGATTTTAAACTCTTTTAAGCTTCTCCTTCGCTCCTGCCACACACATTGCCACGGGCGCCCGCACACATGTGAATTAAATTTAAATAATGCGTGGCGTAAATAAGTACACAGACTAGACTACAAGCTCGTCCTGTTTCTTAATATGGTTATGGTTTTCCGATAAACCGCTACCAAATAAAACTGTCCTCTGATTCAGTAGCATGGAGATTATGGACTCGAGTGTCGAGAATGCATTAACATCCGTTCCACAACTGAAATCAGGAATAGCGACGCAGAACGCAACTCATGGAATTATTCCCCATAATTGCATATGTAATTATATTATAAATGTATTTGGAGTATTTAATGGCGAAATTCCCATGCTGAAAATCGCGATATTCTCAGATTGAGGTCTGTCATGTGGAATTCTCACGCAATACGTAGGCTTACAATACAACCTGTACAAACTCAAGCTTACGTCGATCATTTCATGCACTTTAGCTTGGCTCAGTTATTATCACCTTTAACCTTGTCGTGCCAAAGAAGGACAATATGAATGGCTTCATATCTCCATCCTGTTGACTCGACTCAGTCGCCAGTTAGTTGGTAATGGTTAGCAGCACGGCAGCAGATCACAGCTGTAGCTGTCGACGGTAATGATGGTGATAACGTTGAGAGGAACAATTGGCACTGCGACTCTTGGTGCACATGACACATAATTGCAGTTTCTTATCTCTTATTGTCCCGCGGTACGTGTGTTGTATTGCTTCGCTATCTTGAATTATTGGAGGGTTTGTCATTTGCCATTTTCGCATTTCGTCTAGGTGAGTTATGGGATTTGGGTGGAAGTCGAATGACGTGGGACAGCCGTCGATTTTCGCTGAATGGATTGCAATAAATATTTGAGTAGTGGTCGATTAAAAATTTTCATCGTTCACAAGCATTTCGCAATAAGCAAAAAAAACATCATAGACGTGCCATGGTGCTCTATTCATTCGCTTTGTGGTTGTGACGAATCAATCACGCTGCTGCTTCTGTTCGACAGCAGCAATTTTATGGTGGTCATATCATGCATTGGGAATCTGATAAAGATAGGGATGGGGTGGACGCATTAGAGCAGCAGCCGCGTTCTTTATTATCGCATTGTGTATGGTATCTGTTAGTTACGTTAATAACACATAATGCGGTTGATGTTATTAAAATAATTACAATTCAAAGTTATATAAAATGATGCGATGCAGCGTTAAAAGCAAAGCAGACACTGCGTGCGAGTTTTAAAGTGTGTATCGTTATGTCATCAATATTTATCGTGTTTTCTTAAATCTCAGCTTCAAACTCGTAACCTGAATAAAGTAATGACAGTGATTAAAGATTCGCGTATGGAGCAAGACTTGACATGAACGCATGCTCAGTACGTGCCAAAATTAGCCAGTTTCTACTCGATTCCCGGCGGAAACTGCAACTGAAACATGCACATTATTTTGGAATTCCTGGTTTAAGAGAAAGTTGAGAGGCAAAAAATTGCCGTAATTAAAGCAATTCGGCTTTACGACGTGGAAAACGCAAGTGCACGAAGTTCTCAAGACAATGAGGCCAAACAGAGACGAAACAGAGACGATGCCATTATTGACGTTCGCATCCATGCTCATTTTGGTGACGTGCTTTACTGCTCTCTTGTTTGTGGCATGACTCAATGAGACAATTATGTCATGTCGTTTTACAAATTGCAGTTGCGAATGAAATTCTCAGCGTTTTCCGATGTGAATTGTATCGCGTACCGTCATTATTCATTTAAGAAAGCAGCAACACAATTCCAAGAGCTGAATTATTTATAGCTGGCTCGACTCAAGTGAGATTTTGCAATTCGTGAGTCACAAAGAGTTAATCATGATTATGTACGATTTTAGCATAATGGAATTGTAGGCAGGGAGTCGCCCAACAAGTCGTCAAGCACAGGAGAGTACAGTGAGCGCGTGATAAGTTACATGTCACTCCTAATTTGCAATATTATTTATTGAAACATAATAATGCACTCGTTCATTCAATTAACAGTTAGATGCACTTCAGATGCAGGTAAAAGAGAAAGGAGACGCGAACTGAGACACTGACTTGACATTCTAAGATAGAGTCATGCCCTCACTCAAGCATGAGAGAGTTTCAGGTTAACGTCTACACACAGGCTTCAAGAGTACACAAAAGTAATTAAGCAGACAAGCAATTCCCTCTTTATGACTCTATTCCATTATATTCAAATTACAATAGACATGGTCAGAAAGAGAAGGGGTCACTCATGATCATAAAAGTCATCAAGTGCCACGGTTGGTTGGGCTCGAAATTGGCACATTTTGAAATTGACACTCAAATCGACTTTAATTCTTTATCCCAACAACTTTGTACCCCCATTCTCAATTCCTTTTTCCTTTCTCTCCTGTCAGCTCAGTCCGCCTTGTGCCTATTCATGTGACAGGTTCAATGCAAAACAAATAAAGACGATGCGGAGAAGGAATGCATGGTGAATTCATGCATAAAAGCAGGTAGTCAAGTTTAAGAATTATCCTTTTAGAGGTTAATATGTTATTAGAAAGTGAAGGCAGGAATGTCATACGCATTATTTTTATTGAGGATTTTAACATTTGTTAAAATAAAGACTGTGCGCATGAATTCGCCGCAGTGAGTCGCGAAACAGAGATCAGCTTATTTCACCGGATGATACCAGAAATAATGCAGAAATACGGAGTCACTTTCACTTGCTTTAAAATAGCCAGACTCGTGAATTTGCAATTTGTAACAAATTTACACTCGCATATTTGTGAACAACGAACTCATAAATCATAAATATTATTATGAATTCGAGAATTTTGCCCCGTCGTGCATTCGTTTTGTCTATTTTAGTATTTTACGATGGAAATACACTTTGGGTCTAAATTATAACTTGGAGGAGCAACAAAGGTGAGAACATGACAAAGACACCATCCTTAACAACCTATGCACGCGGCGTAGCACAGGACGAGCTGAAACAGGTTGAATACTTGAATTACTTATTGCAAGTGCAGGAGGAATGTGAGACAAGCCACGGCTGCACTTAAACATGCAAATAAATGTTGATGTATTTTACACTTAAACCTGTGATTTACGTTCGTTAATTGTATGGGACACATGCGAAATGATGACAGGCTAGAGCCAGCGCGTTCGAGGAAAGTGATTCCATAAAAGTCCCGTGCTCCAACAATGACCGCTTAATTCTGCATTTTTTCACAGACCGTTCTTAATTACTTGATTTAGAGTCCATGACTGTGACCCCAACCCCGAGACGCCAAGAGGACGATACACCGGCTTCGAGCCACGAGCCTGGCATTATTGTGCAACAACCAGCATCTTCACACAACGACTTTGTCGTGTGGCTGTTTCTTCACAGTGGATTCACCCAGGAAATGAAGTTACAATGACATTTAACACCGTTGCGTCGCGCATTTGTTGCTACTTCGCACAAAGACCACAATTATTCCGAGTGCATTACCATTTATTACACGTTATGACAGTCCTCCAATTTATGTGCACTACGGGCTTGGCATACGCATCTTCCTGCATTGTTCCTATCACAAAGTGTCAACGCCGTGACGCACAAAGATCGGATTTATTGCTTCTTGACTATAAAAAGGAGAAACCTCATTTGAACGGTAACTACAAGTATCTTAAAAACATTTTGATCCCATTCAAAGTTCCAAACAGGAGAGGGTGCGGATGGATGAGATTCTTGAAGAGACAAGCGTGATCCTTTGATTATAATCGAGATTCAAATCTTGTTTCCTACTTACTCGCGGTACACAAAGAAGAGTGCGTAAGGAGTTCAAATCTCCTCTCGTTACAGGTTTCAGGCTCGTGCAGTTTTTATTTCTCATTAACACAATGCGTGCACTGTACTCTTCTATTGCAGTTGTGGTTCGCACAATGTATTAAAATTTGAAATGAACTCGCCCTGTCATTACCATTATTGCCATTGCCATATATAAACTCTTAATGAAACTGATGAATTGATACACTTGAAAGGACTGAAGTTCATTCCACTCGAGCAGAGCCACAACACGACTAATCACTGCTCTGTCGTACAAACTGCCTGAGCATGCAGCAGTGAAGAGAATTAATCATATAGCAAGATTTAATTTTGTCTTATCAATCAGACTAAATTTCAGTCAACGCTCTAGTACTAAATTTCATTCCACTGAATGTTGACTATAGTCGTGGTAAATATAGGCTTCATCCGGTTCCTTGATTGATTTGAAAGCCAGGCTGACAGTCAGTCGCTTTGAAATTGTATCTTGTCAACGTGAATGATAACTTGATCTGGCGAACCCTTGCTTGCTCGTGTCCGGATTCCGAAAACATGATCTTTAAAACGTACGCAACTTGAGTTCCTTCAAGACACACACTTGTTTTTCTGGAAGAAAAGTGACTCTTATACTCAAGGCATCGAGTTTGAGAATGTACCAGACGGTGTATTAAGAACCAAACTTCTTGCACTTGAATTTGCAACTTTCCTCTGAGAAACCACAACGCATGCATAAGTTTACATCTGTCAATTCTTAACGCTGGTTCCTTCCGTGGAAGAAGTACGACGCTGATGGGTAAACCGCTCTCTCGTGAGTCGAGTTGTGTGCCTGTTCTCGTTTCCAGCACCGGGTAACGGTTATTATTATCACAGTCATAAAAATAAATATCGGATAGCGTGGCAGAAATGAGTTTACAACAAATAAAAACACGACGGTCAAAAGTCAAGACACGGTTTCAAAAAACTTCCAGCAGCATTGGGGCATACACATGGATTGGATTCCAGTCGTTGTTCACGGAATTAAGCAGGGCTCAAATTCAAATTATTTGCAGCATAGTATATAGCATAGTAATGTAGTTCAGATATATCAAGATGGGCAACGTCGTCGTTGAAGAAAATGCATCCTAATATGCACATCAATCGTGTCAGTCTTAAGTCGGAAATTATAACACCATTTTTGTATTTTTTTGAGATGTAAATCTCCAGAGATCATCATTCAATGAGTAGGTACATTGTGCAGACGGCGTTGCCGGCGAAGAATTAAAAATGTAGGCGCTCAGAAGATGAAAGACCGATGAGACGGCAATACAACAAATCTGAAGACAAGTTCCTGAGGCAGCTGGAATAACATCAGCACCACCACACAGACGCCAAAGCCGTACTTTTCTGTTCGAGCTCACGCACATTGACATGTTAGGAAAAAGAAAAATATCCAGCCTTACTTTAGCAATAATAATAATAAACGCAAATGTCATTTAGAGCATTTTCATCACCTTTTGAAGAAGTCCTTCTGTTCAGACTCTGCAAATGATAAACGAAAGGAGAAATGAAGAGAAACAAGATGACGACGACGAAAGAACACACAGGAGGAGGAAGAGCAAGCTCTATTTTTAACTCAACCCTTTGAAAGTCTTGAATAAATAAAAAAAGGAAGCAAATATGAGTGCAATGAAGAGTCATACCCGAAAATTTTAATATACTTCAGACTAAAAAACGAGCTTGATATGATAGGATGAACTGGAGATATTTATAGAGGAATAGTGTCTAAATTAACACGACCGTCCATAAGTCTCTGAAGTCGAAAGTTCATTGCGACGTCGTAAGACTGCGAGGAAGCACTTGAGAACAAAGGTGAGTCAAGACGACGCAGGATGACACATCCTTTCTCAATTTCTTATGCAACATTTTGCAAGAAACCTTGAAGATTGTAAACAAAAGCATAATAATCACACACGTACATGTACAGCTGAGGTTGGTGCACATCCTCGGCAATCTGAAACGTGACACAAAGGCATATTATAAACATAGCCAGAGCGTACTTGGACGTATATCGAAATAATCCTTTGCAAAACGCAAAGGTTAATGCGACGATATTTCAAAACAATGGGAACCATGTAAACAACAGGTAATTAACTAAGCGTAACGGGGGATTAACTAAAAATCCTGTGTGCTGCGATATTGCATAACAATTCGCAAGCCGACATGCGAAGTGCTGAGTTCACATTTTGAATTCTCACAGGGGTGAATTTACATTTGCTTTCATGGCAGCTTTGTTTCCAATTGTGAAAATGAGAACTGTTAAACCACACCCAGGACCATTTCCTTGCTAAAATGGCCAAATGTCAACGGTGACGCATTGCTTCCCATTATTACCGTCGTCGCACCCAAAGCTTTTCTGCCATCACATCAATCGCATTGAAGCAACAACCTGAATGAAATATTAGATTCAGGAATCTTACGTGGCCCAATGAAATTTAGTTGACCGCCATAAATTACCCTAAGATGGCCGTAAAGCAGTAAAAGTCAAATTCAGAAACGTAGAGCTTTAACTCGTTAGATATTCATATCCGGGGTTCAGCAATTAAAGAGGACATCCTGTGTAGACTAAATTAGGAAAAACGACAATTTATCGTGATTAATCATCTAACTCACCCTTCCCTTGGCTCTTCATCTAATTTCACCCTCAAAGAACAATTCAAAGTTTTTTATTATTGCCGCAATCACACTAAACTACAAGCATAAGTTCCCAAATGAGCACTCATAACCCTTAGTGCTTGAGCGCACTGTACGCACAATGACAACACATAGTGAATCGCAGTGAATTTTCTCTCTTCCCGATCGCGATATTTATTTCGGCACGCTTTTAATAACCCCCAAAACAACCCTCTATCGAAATAATGTGCCACTCGGTATATATACGTACTATGCCTCAAATGGGAACCAGAGTTAATTAAATTCCGACTTTTTGAAGTGAAGCTGCTTGAACCCGCACATTAAAACGAATCGCGTTAAAATCGACTGGCTGCATCGTGATTGCTCCACAACTCGCGTCTTGAGGGAATTCGTATTGTCTTGTTTGAACAATAATAATTATCTAACAACAACACCATTACACACTGCCGCCACGCGATGACTCAAGCCTGGCCTCATCATTTCTTACATCAAAGCGGTTCAAATTTTGCGTGAGGTATGCAGCAGCGTGCCTCTTACGTGAATTCACCATTTTACAAATTACCTTCATCCTTCTGTGCCATAATTTTGCACAAAAACTATTTTTGATTGTTCTCTCATTTTCCTCAGTCTCACACGTCGACTTCGCATTCCAAACAAAGGATGCACTTCGCTTTCCCTTCACAGTGCACTTGTGCCTGTTCGATTACTCTATTCTTGGGCTCGACAGTTTTGCTCCTGAACACAAAGAATGCACCTTAGCATGAAGAGGCTTCGAGTTCTTTTGTGCGCTTACAAGAATTAGAAACGTGTTGTAATAGTGAATCGGGTTATAGCAGTCAAAGGCCGCCGATACAACAACGAAATTGGGCTCTGATGTTTATTATTAGAATCCAGAAAGAAGTTCACACCCTAGCACAGGTACAGAATTTATATTGGAAATTAGACACGGGTTTACGACCGGGAGAAAACTGACACAACAACCGCCCGTGGAAATTTTCCACGACGATTCCGGTTAACTGTACAAATATGAATGGCTACATTGGAGCAAATTCACGCGCTCATTGCAATTAATCATAACTTTGAAGTCATCGTGCTTGACTTGGCAGATTGCTTTTTTCTTCTGGCTGCAAGGTTAATGCGAGTGAGCTCAACCATACTCGCGTACGAGTACAGGAAACAAGAGCGCAGACAAATATTCGAGACGACTGTATGATTATTTGTTTGACCTAACAACAAAGTTGACGAAATCAACTTTTTCTTGCAGTGATTACATACGCTCCGCGGAGTAAATTCTTGTTTCTATTGTAATGCTAATCTTCCACCGAGGTACACGCACCGTGACAGTAAAGTGGATTTTGTACCGAAGAAGTTGCAGCTCATAAGCACGAGTGCGGAGCGCAAGACAGGTGCATAACCGAGTGCGAAGAGGAGTTAGACACGCTTCGAGTTTATGGTGAAATAGCGAAGTGTGAAATCATTAAAGTAAAATCACTCGTGGATATCCATAAAAAGGCAATAAACAAGCGAATAGACGTACAACTTTACAACTTGCATGTACGACTTACACTATCAGTTTCTGCAAGAAACCTGATTTCACAATTGCAATTTGGTAAGCTGACGGAAAAGCTAATCCTAATCCAGACCAAGGTCTTCTAAGTATGGAGGGATCCTTGAGAAGTCACGCACGCTACATCGCAACTGACTGAAATACCTCAAGAACACCCATAAAATTCCAATTTCATTTACAAAAGGACTGCAAGCACACTTTTATCAGTTATCCCGATAGTGATTTAAGCGTACGTCATATAAAGAGTCAAGTTCGTGCAAGAGGAGGGACGACCTTAACAAACACCAATTAAATTCTGCTTCCTCCTTCCTTTACTTGTACTGCAGTGGCAATGCATACAAGATTTTGTTCTACATTTTATTGTCGGACTTCTTCTACGACTTGAGGCTTGATTGAGAGTTTGTTTGGTAAAAGATATGTGCTCAGTGCTCTCTCCTCGACGCCAAGCAATCAGTAGCCATACGCCATGAAAACCTAAAGTCGTAAATCGCAATGTCCGTGCTTTGTCGTCAAAGGCCGTCTCTGTCTGCGTCCTCGAAAAACACTCGATCAGCGACACTTCCACATCCACTGATACAGAAATATCAAGTGGCCAGTCGAGTAGAACACAGCATGTTTTTCTCGGAAAGTTTAGTCAACTAAAAAGGTTAAAAATATTTGGTTCATGTAAACATCGAAACGAATGCCAAACAGATTGCGTTGAATGCGTGCACTCAGAAATGTCAGACGCAGGCACACAAAAATGCTACAAAAGACTCTTAATCTGAGGAGTTTATTCGTCTGCTGGGACCAAATGATACTTCTTATCGTTGAGTAAACGTGCTGCACCGCGTAATCAACATCAGCGTGGAATGACCCTTCGCTTTACTGTAATCTAGAATAACGTAGTTCATCCAATCACACGACCCCGTCCGTTCTTTATTACGCTAATCCTTTCCAAATAACTTGAACTGGGCTCTTTAATGCTAAAAGTTGCATCCTTATCGAAGAAGGTACATTTATGACGTCGTCGTGTGTATGGCGCAGTCAAATCATGAGACAAACTTGGCATTGCATTAATTTAGTGTGTGGATACTAACAAGATTCTCCTGTGATATCTGAGAATGGTCCACGTTCATGAGAGCCAGATATTTTGTTCATTTGTATGCAGTGATACAACTGAATAAATATTAGCCTGATGTTAAGGGCAAGCAAATATTTGCATGTTTATGGAATCTAAAATAAAATATGTGTTTATGAAGGTTTTTACTAAATAGTTTTCATAAACTATTACGCAAAAGTACACATTTGTTCTTAATGGACCAAATCCTGGACTGGTGTACCGAACGGACTAACGCAAAGGACAGAGTAATTCTACACAGTTCATTATAGCTACTTCCAGTAGCTATCAAGAACTATCATAAGTCTGAGAGTATTATGCCATTAAATGCGTAGTGAAGTCGAAGTGCTCCACAGAAGCCTATTACACGGAATTAACTTTTTCATACTTTCCATTCGATGAGACGATTCTTCAATCTATAATGTAACGCTATTAACTTGATGGAAAAAGTCAAGACAACTACTTGCATTGGCTCGTTCAGCTGGAAACATCGTCACTAATAAGATACGGTCAGTTGTATTTACCCGCGTTTGCATGCCTCTCTAAAATTCAAGGTGATGAGATTTAACCGAACGCCGAAAGGAGAACCGAAGAACCAGTTGCGATCGACCGGACATATTTTTAACTTTAATATGTACAGCAATGTATAAATTCACTATTTTGACCGTGTCAATCTTCAGAAAGTTTTGTTAATGCAGTTTTGTATTCGTCTAGCTTCCACAGGCCGGCTCAATCTCATTTTTCTGCAAACAGTGCAGCATCTAATTATCCAATCTGAGTGAAGGTTCAAGATTATTATAACTTGCAAAACCTGCAGCTGGGCTGTCTTCCCTCGACAACCGGAAAACTGCCTCCTGACAAGTACCTGACTGCCGAGTTTTGTTGATAGTGTGGCCAGCCTAAGGTCGTTTGTAGCGGAAGCTGAATACAAGCAAACACTTGTTTGCAGACAACAATGATTGCAACTGCTGTATCAGAAAGTATAATTACATTTTGTTACACCATTTCAAGTTACTGTTCAGAGCTGCATGAAGTCAAACAAAGATCCACGATCAAATGCAGAATAGGCGAGCGTAAAAAGCAAAAGTCATGCACTCAATTTCAATGCGAAAAAGTGAGATGAATAAATAAAACTGCATGACTCCATCAGCATCATAATATAATCTAAATTATACGGTAATATACTCAGTGTGGAATATTTTGCATGCATAGGGAAACAGAAAATGGCATCGGCCTATTATGCGTTCGTAACATGTGCTCACTTTAACAAAGGATGAAGATGAAGGCGAAGGTTGGCAACTTTGGAATGCATTGAACTCGGACTTCCTCACAGCTACGTTCACATGAGACTCGTAACGGAGAGCAATAAAAGATAGCTTAGATCATGAGAAAATTCATGAACTCGCACAAATTGCAACACCGAGACCGTAGCACAGCGGACCGAACTGGTGCATCGTGGAACCCAGAAGTCTTCCACTTCGCGATTGCACGGTGCGTGGGTCACGACAGAGCACAGTCGTAAAATCGACTTTTATACAGTCGTATTCTACTGTAAATTTATCCAGATGTTTACAGGGTGAACAGGATTTTATTTTGCCAGCAAAAATTATTCCTTGCTCCATTGTTTCGAAAGATACAAAATTCAGATCAACGAATATCGCTTCTATGAAGTCCACTGAGTGTGTTACTTAGCTTTACTAAGTATTTAGCTGCTAAAATGCCTAAGAAATTGAGTAATGTAGTCGATTCGAGGGTTCAGGAACTTTTCTGGAGTGGGCTCTCGAATCGGGACGTCGTAAAAGCACTATAACTTAAAGGAATCATCATGTCAAGGACGACAGCCCAAAATATCAACAATTACGTCGGTGAAAGAAGAAATCACAAGTCGGTTGGACTCGATTTACCCAAGATCAACCACCAAAAACATGAACAGGTCAAAAGATCCAAGTCACTGATAAGCAAGGTCAGCGCTGTAACAGCAAAGAAAACGTACTCAGTCAACGAGCAATGGCCAAAAAATATATCTCACAGGACACGATCAGGAAGATCATCTTTCAAGACTTGGGATAAAAAAAAGTGAAGAGGAAATCGTTTATGCACTCAACGGCGCACCAACTGCAGAAAGCTGTATGAGGAGCATTTGACTGGCGATAAATGGGAGTACGTGATGTCATTAGACGAGGCCTAGCTTTACCTTGAAGATTGTAGCAGCAACAGAAAATTATACTATAGAAAACCAGGACAATCGGCACCTGAATTCGTCAGCCAGAGAGAAGAAAAGTTTGGATCCAAGTTGATGGTCGTTGGTACCGTAACCGAGCGTGTGGTAGTACTACTGATCACAGTCTCTGGTAAGGTGAAGGACTACTATATTGACAATGTTCTAAAACCATTATTGGAAGGATTGGTGGCCAACCTCCATCCAGGTGACACACAGAAGACTTTTGTTCATCATGACAACGCATCTTCGCACACCTTCCGAAGAAATACACTGTATGCAGCCGACTTGAAGACCAGACTTGGACTTACCACCATTCCTAACGAAGAAATCCAGTGAAGAGCCCTGACTGTAGCCCCATGGACTTTTTTGGCTTTGGCTTGCTGAAATAACGGCTACACCTACGTCGAGGGACATTACAGGATTACCGAAAAGTGCTGGAGGACGATTGGAACAATGTCACTCAAGAAACTGTGAAGAAAGTCTTTGATTCGTGGAAAAGGCGTTGTTGACTTATTAGCAAGGGTCTTGGGGAGCACAGAGAAAACTAAAAAATTAATTGTCGAAAGCTGTAGGTTTGTAAGTATTTCAAGGTGGCTAAATAATTCCTGACCACCCTGCATCTGAGCCTGGTGCAGTGCAAGACTAGACACGAAGAAAGTATCCGAGAAACCGAAATTACTTAATAAAACGAAAGTGCATGGAACCACGACAGCGCAACAAAAATGAAGACTTCCACCTCCATGCAACAAGCCACGACTCAGTGCTCAAAGAACACTGACCTGCGCGAACATTCTTCGCATGCTAACGAAATTTGTGGAATTGAACAAAAGAGCCAGCTGAAGCTCCTCTGGTGTCAGAGCCGCATGAGTTGCACACCGCTGAGTTCATTCACAATGGTCTCATAGTCTTTGCCTTATCGTTATCGCGAAACTTCTAACTTGTCTCGCTTAAGGGGCAGACTCAACAATTTGCATACGTAACTAGAATGTAGTGCCTCCCATTACGATCTGCTGCTGGAATTTTATGTAAGAAAGCAAGAACGGAAAAGTTGTACGAGAGATGAATTTTCGGCTGACTTTGGTTTACTCAAATTCCCATTCAATGGCGAATATTTTGCATAAATTGCTGCAACTTCCTTACGGGGAAATATATTTCGAGTTCAGCCTGTGGTTAGCGAAAGAGGTCTGTTTTTTACGTTTCAACCACAGCTTACGAGAAAGGCAGTAAATGTCCTACATTCAACCTTTCCCGTTTAGAATTCAGAAACAGGCGAAGACGCACAATTGCAGAGGTTGCAAATTCTTGTACTACAGCTAACATAATACTCAGCATTCTATCAACTGAAAATTTCTTACCTGACTATTGAGTCTTCACACGTTCATACTCATGCCAACCCGGTGGAGCTCAATAAGGCGTGTAGTTCGGAGCAATGAAGTGGAAGAAATGTGACTACAAGACGATGTTGTGAGTCAGCAGCCCCTTGGCGAATTTCGATGTACATGAATATGTATTAGAATGTTGTTGATTGAAGTCAATGGGTGAATGAATGAGCCTGAGGATGAGGAAGTTCATGCGACAAATGCCAAGTGCAAACACCAAGTCGATGTCAGATCTCTACGCTGAGACGATCATTTCCTGTTTATGAGATATCAGGATCGGGCATCAGGGTTGTGGTTTCGCCAAATTAAAATCCTAGTGGAAGACGTTGACTTGACATGTATTCAGCTAATTTCCACAAGTCATAAGCTAACAAGTTCTAATATATCAAGTCCTTTATTTCGATGAAGAAATGTCCGCCCACTGCATCCAGCTACCAAACAGAAGCTAATTACTCGGGAACCAAGTCAACGGTTTCGGTCATGCTCAGAATGCACACACGCTCGTTTTTGAGAAACGAGAATCCTGATTTTACGATGCACTTGTTCGAAGAAGCTCATTTAGTCAACTTTGCACTGTAATTTGCCACTGCATGGATAATTTCTGGAGTTTATGAACTGCTTCCGCTTAAAGTGATACTCGAATTTGATGATTATGGCAAAATGCCCGCACGTGCGAGAGTCAACTTTTTCAATACCACATCGAATGCTTTGATAGGTATGCTTGCAATGAATGATGTAGTTGGCAGTGGTTAGAAATGTCAACAGGTTCCAGGGCGTTTATGGACGCAGCACAAAAACAAGATGAGACACTTTTTCGGCAGCCGAATTTACGCGTGTGCAAATTGTACAAAGTTTATGGCAATTTGGTACTAATTCTTGAGTCAATCGTATTCGAACGATAGGGATGGAAATGCTAAGTTCGTTGTTTCGTTCCGGGTTTCTGAACTCAAGCGAAGAGGAATTCAGATGTGAATGTGAGAAAGTCTTATGGGTGGTGCGTATTGTTGGAAGGCTCCGAGTCTCTGTTTGCCCCGGAATATCGCAGTGGGTACCGGAGTCGGAAGAACTTGTGGACTATTTTAATTGAACCAAACGGAATACGGAATACAGAACAAAACCACTGCTGCCTGATACTGACAATCACGCAGCACTATCGTACACTGTTTACAATTTACAAGAGCAGGCTTACCGACGTTGACTTGTTCAGAGCCAACTCGAGACTGAGTATGAATGATGCAGAAAGGGTTGTATTTTACCATGAGACACCGCATACTGAGATGCGCTCTGTGCTTGTGCAACATTCTTTTAGTGTGGATTCTTCTCTGAACTTCACATCACAACTTAAGAATACCGCTGATGCTGTGCTATTACGGCCGATATAATTCTTTATACTAGTTCATAGTTTTCCATAGTTCTTCGAAGCAACGAAAACATTGGGATCAAACGATAGCTTCCTATGATTTCGTCAATGTACTCAGGTGATGGTGCCTAGGATCTGAACTTGCTGTCCCGAAATATAGACTCACTGTCGGAGGCAGTCACGACGCTCCTGTTTCCTGATTTTACACGCAAGCGAGACGCATTCATTAAGCATTTTATTGAAAAATTTTGTCGAAGCACTGATTGAATTGATTGAAAAATCTGCTGATACTTTTGGACATACCTCAGTTGGAAACAATTCACGTCTTATTTTTCTGTGTCATGCGAGTCCTGGGATTTCTCAGGAGCGATTTCTGTGATAAGGCCGAGGTTCAGACGGCTCACAGGCAGAGGCGAGAATGTGGCGGATATTTTCGACGGGATGACTGACGTAGTTCTGGAATCAACCACAACTTGGCTCAATTTGTGGCTGAAATTCTCATTGGCTTTATATTATACAATTTAAAGTAAAAGCTATTTTCTGTTGCCTTGTTGGAAAAATGTGCATGCATTTGCCCTTCCGTCATCATTAGCAGTAATAAGCGCACCGAGTTTGGCAAAGGTCGGGCCTAAGGCCGAAGTATAGCATCGGGAAAGCCATGCCGCAATTTAATTTAATCTCTCCACTTCTCGAAGGATCCAGGCAATTGTTTACATGACCGTGATCTAGCCACAGCTACATGCTAGTTCCTTGATCTTTTGTATCCGACGTGATCCATTGGGAAGCCAAACAAGATTTCAATATCAATTACTTCAAGTCGACCTTCGACCATTGTGTTCACGAGTGCAGGCACTCTCGTGCTAGTTGATTAATATCGAACAATGCCAAACGCTACATGAGTGTATTTGCTTATCGTACCGTAAGAACACAATTCAGATACCAAGTGCACTTACGGTACAACCACCGACCGCAGAACACGATAGTGTTATTAAGTGGAGTGTAAAATAGCAACAATGGACTTAGGAAATGATTAACATTCTTCCATAAGTCTAATTTTGGTAATAATTACACTCGCTGTTTATTTATTTATGTAAACACGCTACTCGAGCATAGGTGCTTGTAACATAATTAAAGGTCACCAAAATCCTTTCCCTCCTGACCATGTTTAGGCACGACTAGGTCATCTGATCAGTACGCACTTGACAAGAGCCGTGTTGTAACTGTTGTGACTCTGCTCTCCTGGCCAAATCGCAATTTCGTGTTTTCAAAATATAATTTATCAAATTACTCATATACTTTAGCGATCTGACTGAGAAGTACGATGATGAATCGCAATTTTGTATGACGTTACGTAATGAGAAGGCGCATGGCGCATGTGCCCAAACGAGAAAGACCTTCCATGCCATTCATGCCTATCAAGATTGCGTGGCCCATTGATACCGACGTCAAGCTTCATTTCCTCTCTTCAGAATCAGCACTACAATTAGCAATTACGCGACCACCATTTCAGCCGACTTGAAATCACGTGTGAGCATGTGTGGCGTGTGGCTTATTGTATACTCGACGTTGAATTTTCATGTACAAATATGGTCAAGTGCTTAATAGGTGCCTCAGCGCAACTCGAAATTCTGAAGATTAATTGTGGCGCATTGGCACGTCAAACACAATCCTGCGATTTTTATTGTTGATGCTTCTGCCTTGGCTTCAAAAGTTGCCATATTTCATGCAACATCTTTGTGATGACAATTTGATGACGTGATATAATTCTGTGTGGTACGTATACATTTTGAAGAGGGAAGCGGTTGTGAATGGAAAGACGAGATTTTCTGAACTATCCAGATCAGATTCCAAATTTCAAACACATTCACTCCTCCGTGAACACCACCCTTTTCTTTTAGCTCCGCTCGTTCGGAGTAACTTGGACATAGGCTTGAGCTTGGACTCTGTTCGTTCGGGTTTCTTGGGCTTTCATTTTAAAGTCTAGTCCGCCCTAAGCGTATATGTAGCCTATAACTCTATTGCTTAAGAGCACATGCACATAACATGAATTATTAAGTTATGGAGCAAGAAGCCACCGTACAAGGTTTTGCCAACAGGTCAATTTAATTCAGGTTATTGGACATGCGAATACGTGCCAAGACTGTACATTTGGTCACCTTTCGCATAGGGAATACGATGTTAATTTACTGGTTTTGCTGGTCTCAAAAAACATTTCTTTGAAGCTGTGCTGTGAGCAGTGCAGTGCAGATTGCATTTCAATGTATGTAGCAGAAAATGCAAAGGCAGAAACGAAAACCCAATCACAACGTGAGCTGAGGAACGGCAACATGTTATATGCGCTCCCATTGGCTTAGCATTTTCGTACTACGATTCGATGTGCTTAGACATGGTACTTCTGAGAACGGTTCGCTTCTCTCGCGTGACCTTTGAAGGCACGCGTAGCGTTTGAGAAAGTACAATCTCATGAGAGCCTCAAAAACTTTTTGAGAACAGAGCAGAGACCTGAGGCCCTTGATGAGAGGTGAATGAATGCATACATGCACACGTGGATAAGACCAGAGATTTTACTGACAAGGAGAGCCAAGATATTGCAAAAAGAATCTGAAATTTGCACATGGAAATACAGGAATTTTGTTGGTAACGTTTGTTACTTTAATCGGTGCCATTTGCTTGTAAATATTATGTTATTTTATAAATTCGCAAGGGGACTGGCTGCACGTAAAAATTACAACTTGACGTGTTAATTCCCATAAGAAATTCTTTATTTCGACATTCGAGAAAACTCAATAGCAATAACAATAACTTTTTGTAAACTTTTTATTTTTGCAATACAGGTCTATTACACATTTTGGCAAAACCTTTGAATCACGCTTTTATTGAACAACTCTGCGCTTATGAATGTGTTTAAGATTCTCAATGCGTTCTTCGGACGATTTGGCAATGGCTCGCAGTCTCCTTTTCCATGATGCGAACACTTTTCGGCGTGCTTCCGGTGTCACAGAGTTCCACTCCTCTTGGAGGACTTTCCAAAGTCCAGGGATCGTTGACGCCCGTCGAGATTCCAACCGTTGTTTGAGCCATCCAAAGCGAAAAAACCTAGCGGACTGCTATCAGGGCTCTTGATAGGGATGTCCGAGTTTGCAATCAACGTCATTCTGTGTTTTTCTTTAAGCTGCTTGGCGTATTCTTGTGTGAATTTTGCTGTGTGTGAACTGGCTGCATCGTGATGGATAAACACTTTTGCAGTCTCGCCTGGTTAGAGCAGTGGGATTTTTTCCTCCAGAATTTGCTTTAAAACATTGTCCATATAGTATTTTGAGCTTATCTTGGCGTTGGTGCGTACTGCGATTAGCGGGGCCACGCCACAGCCGCTCATAGCGCCGACCACCGTAAGTTTGAAAACTTTTCCAGTTTCTGATAGACGTACTTTGTCATCTCGGCCTGATCCTTGGTGTAGCAAATTTGACGTGTGCTCTTGCAGTCTTGTAGATAAAACAACGCTTCGTCCAGTGTGACAACAAATTCTGATCTTGTGCCAGCCAGGCGGCGTACATACAGCTTGCGAGGGTTGGTCTTTCTGTTTTTTTATGTTTCGCGGTTAACTGATGAACTCTGGTCTTCCTACGTGTAACCTTGTCCAAATTGCGATGAATCATTCTATTAACCAAAGACTGGCGTATCCGTAACTTATTTGCCGTGTATTGCTGGGTCGGTGGATTCTCCTTCACGGTCCACGCGGCGATTTTCTTGACCGCCTCCTTAATCCCCTTGGAGGGGTAGGTTTTGTTCTTCGATACTGGGAGTCCAGCGAGAGCTGCAGATCTCCTTTTCCCAAGACCATTGATGATGCTATGAATGCACTTCACACTGAGCCGGGTTCCGGCTACTTCCAGATGGTTTTTGATACTCCTGATGGACAATCTCTTCGCGGAAAGCGCCCTGAGCTTCACCTCAGCCCCACTTCTGCGCTAACTTTCGGACCCACTTTAGTCAAAATATTACAAAACTTGAATAAGAAGACCGGAGAGCATCAGCGCAGTCACGTATGCAACGTGTAACAAACTGTCGTTTCGTTTCAAAGATATAGCGAATACAAAAGTGTTACCAAAATGTGTAATAAGCCTGTAACTTGGGTTCCTCTGAGCGTTGCGCGAACTGAGACCACTTTTGGAGGTTTCAGGGCATGGGCTATCAGCACAAAAATTTGGGGCCGAATTTGAAAGGGGACGACCTGTGGGCTCTCTTGTAAGTGTGCTCACTGTGCTTCGTGTTTGTTAAGATAAGGTGACTTAAAGTCCCCATATTTGTATTGGATTAGCTTCAGTAAATTAACCCAAACGCAACTTCGGATGATAAGTCAGTTGAACATATGTAAGGACTCCGACTGACCACTTCATTGGCCCTAATAAAGGAAATCGGCCAATTTACTCCTTCACAGCCAGAGTATGACGCATACAATATTTTCCCGGGCGATGATCCAATTCCGAACGTAGAGTACTTAGGTTACTGGGCGTCTGACATCAAAATGCACGAATGGCACACAAAGCCTGAAGGACGGAGTTTGGCATAAAAAGTTGAGTACCACAGCCAAACTGGCATAGTTCGTCACCACTAACCGGCCAGTCGCAGAATACTGTCAGCTGTAGTTGAGCTTTCTACACCTTGTAAGTACTTAGCGGATAATTTAGACACGCTAATAATACCTGTCATCCGACGTTCAGAGCATATCCGATTACAGCATTTGAATTTTACATTGATTGAGCAGGCAAGATACGATCTGATTGATTTCATTGTTGAATCAATACCCTTCGACGTATTTGGCTTGGGTCTACCATAAATCTTTAATTTTTTGTGACCATATTTGATATTTGAAACGTCTAAATTTGATTGTAACGTCCACGTCCATTAAACTCATTTCAAATTTCAAGGAGCCAAGTCTTCTCTCAATTTTTCCAGACAATTCGCTGTAAATCTCTTTGGGGACTTTGAACCATGATGGAAGACGCGGTGTCAAGCAGGGTAGTGAACAAGAAGTGGAAATAATCATCGCTTAAATGCTCAATGCTTCTCTTCATTAATTATTTAATATTCACATCGAAGGCCAACTCAAGACTTGAAGGGGCTCATAATGAAGTCAACAATTTTACCAGCCCTTTTTCAACTGAAATATGTTTCCATTATACCATGATCATTGTGGTACTAATTCTAGCTGAATGCCCACGGTAACAATTCTAGTACGAAAGCTCTGTGCAGAAAGAGTAGTACGTCCAGCACAAAGTTGACATTGCATGTGAGTAATAACTGAAGTCATTAACCGAATCAAGGTGAGATTCAAGTGTTTTGCGTTAACTGAAGCATCCTCCACGTAGGCGGCTTCCATTTAAACCATTAAAAAAAGCATGCCGGTGAAAACCGCTGATGTCTTACTTGTCATCCCGTGCTTTCACTTTGTTTTCTGAAGGCCGGTGTTCAAGTGCACTTTGCACGTAAGCAATTCCAGTTTATAGTTTCGATTGGCAGCTGAAAATGCACGCCAACAATGACGAGAATGCATTGCAAAGGGGTCCTTGGTAGTCAAGATGCTGATTTCGTGAGAAAAGTAGTATGCTTTGGGTGCTTTGTCCTGAGAATTTCTTCGTTGCCCCTTTGTGTTTCTTGTGCGAAGATTTCGTGCATAGATGGTGTCAGTGTTACTTCCAGTTCAAGAAACTTGACAGATGAGAACGAGATGAGGCAAAAGAGAGAGCACAGAGGCGATACGCGAAAACCGTAGCATAATAGCAGTGGTAAAAGTTGTGCTCCACCATGTTAGAGCAAAACCAGAACTGCTGGCTGTACAAAAGAGAAACAAAAAAACGACGCGGAGAGACGCATGCGACGTGTGCTTTTACTAGCACTGACGAAACACAATAAGTGAGAGCAAAAGTACGAGTCTCTGAAGAATGCTTCGAGTTCTGATATGTGTAAGCACACTCTGTGCAGATGGATGGCTTTAGGTTGTACGAAGTTTGGTAATCTCCTTTTTATTAACCTCTAACACATCAGATGTTTAATATGTAATACTCAACCATGTAGTTTCCACTTTTTGTGAAAGTTGACTGACTGTCTACTCTGTCCAAACTGTCTGCTGTGAATCTGGCTAATTACCAACGTGGACAATTAGACGGTAAGTCTGAGATTCAGCTCCATCCTGCCCTATTTCCGTCACCTGGACCAGCCTTGTGTTTTAATCATTTATGCCTATCACGACTATCACAGGAAACAGCTTTCTGCATATCTGCTGGGAGATTCGGTGACACATCAGCCCATGTGAACGACAAGGCAGGAACTTAGTTGGGTATTCAGACATTGCAAATTCCGACATCGGCCGGGTTAAAAAGTGGAAGTGAAACATATTTAATCTGGCCGGAGAAATTGCCACGACGTCTGTCCACATGAGTTCCCAGGCTTGGGGAGATTAAAAGGATAACAGTACATTGTGTCAGAAGTTAGACTACGTAAAGATAGCGGCCGACGATTTGCTTAAGATGCAATTGAAACCTACGATGGTCAGATTCAAATGACGAACAGACTTGCTCTCCTCTGCTATCTTGACCTGTTTTACAAGTCGCGATTTAAAGAGTTTTAAATTTGGATATGGTGATCCACGCTGCTATGTCGCTACCCGCACGGGTATTTTTTGATCAAGTACCATTTTGTTCACTCGTCAACTTGACTGTTGAGAAATTAAGAAGTAACTCCAGCACGCCATCGGATCAAAAGCACGCCTAATATGCGTCAATACAACTTGAGTATTCTTAAGCCACCAACTGTGAACACAAATCAAGAAGGTACAAATAATAACACGAATTCACCCATGTCGTCGCAAAAAGCTCCAGCCAAATCACTTGAACTTCTGCGTCAAAATGTTCAACGCTCTCTTAATTCAGAGCTCAAAACTGTCATCTCAAAGTACCTTGAAGTAAGTTCTTGAACGAACTGCTTGACTCGTTTCATTGAAAATGTACTCGGCGTTGGAACATGAGTTAATTGTGCTTTATTTTATGAAGGTTTTCTTCAAGCCTGGCATAGAAAATATTCGAAGCAATTCTGGACCAGATTCTGTAACCGAAGAACACATTCATACCATGTGCCGCCAAATCCTTGAAGAAGCCAAGAAGATGTACCCAGTCCATCCCTCAACTCCGTCCCTGTTACCTACCAATGCTACCTCCAGCAGCGATCTTCATAATGAACCTAATATTGCTGACTTTCACAACACCACTGGATTCATGCAAAATCAGGCAACAAGCAATGATGGCATTAAAGCTCCTCTGACGGTAAATTAAATACCTTTTTTTAATTATACCGCTTTGCTTCAGGTTGTTGAACAGTAATTAATTGTGAGCTCTCGTTGTATACGAGCAGAGCCCGTCCTTTGGAGGTGTCAAAAGAGAATCCGACACCGACTCCGAGACCAGCTCCCTTTCCAATGCGAGCAAAAAAATTAAAAGATCAAAGCCTGGCCCCGCGAGTAAAACAGGAAATAGTAATGTGAACAGCAGTAACAACAGCAATGCATCAAACAACTCAAGTGTGTCACCAAATAAACCTAAGAAGCCGTCCGGCCCCTCACGAAAGCATGTGGCAAACTGGGATGCTGACAAGTTCACAGTCGATACACTTTTCATCATGGGCGCTAAGTTAGTCAATTTTACTTGTCAATATATCTATCAGCATTCTCGTGTAATCAGTTGGTTTATTTTATGTAATAATTTTACCTTTCAGGGCGAACAAAGCTCTTGGTTTTGCTCAAACACGGGGTCGTCTGTACGTGAAACATCCAGGTCTCTTTAAATACGCCAGCGACTCCGATGACAAGGAGTGGCTTTCCAAAAACAAGTTAATGCCGGCGACTGGTGGACGGGCGTACATAATGCTTTTGGAGGACATTGAGAAGCTGGCAAGAGATAACAAGTACGTGTGACGTCCTCGATGGCTTCACTTCACTTTTAAAGAGAACTACGGATTTGGGTTTATGTCAATACTTAATTACGTTTTTGCTTTGGTTAGATTGAAGGCGGAGATAAATTATGATGACATTAAGGGGTTCCGAGTGCCTGAATTCATTCTGGATAAGATGAAAGCATACATTAACACCTGGAAGAAGCAGTACGCCGAAGACGCTCAACGCAATTCATCGGCTAACCGAAGTAGAAATGTACAAGCTGTGGGCATAAGTCAAAAATTGTCCCTCATGTCCCCTTCAACGACGAACTCAAACAGTAGCAGTATAAACTTAGGACCGCTCAATCCCCCAACGCTACCTCCGATCCACGTGCCTCCTATGCAGCAGCAACAACAACCATCTCAACTACTTCAGCAAATGCCGAACTCCCACAATCAGCAGCAAAACATGAATAGTTACCATATTAATAGAAGTTCGCCGGCCAACGTTTTGTACGAACCTAGTTTGCTCACTTTGTCTTCGGTACCTCAACCTCATGAGATGGGGGACATGAGCGCTTACCAGAATCCGCCCATGTACCCTGGCCACTCGGCGCAGCAACACTCCCTTCCTCAAATGTCCTCCACCAGCAGCGGATATGTCCATTCAACTCATATCGACCCCATTGAGCAGGCACTGTCCAAGGGTGACTGGTCAGGTGTCTCTGACCGAAGTTTACTTCAGTATGCTTTACAGGTAAAGAAATGGCTTCCATTGTGTCCACGTGATAAGCTTAATTTTCAAATTAACATTTTTTTCTTTATTAACAGGGATCGAGAAATTTGGGGTTGTGGGATCCACAAGACTCCTTCGATCTGATAGAAAGTGCTACGAATGGGAACAGTTTATCCGGTGGAACTTTAGGAGACGAAGGCTCGCCCCTGCTGCAAATATCACCTGACGGGGCTCAATTGGCAGCGCCTCCACTGTTGCCAGTTAGTCCAAACTGTGAACTCAGCGCTGTCATGGATCAAGCGTTCCAATATACGGACACCTAGAATGCATTCTCTGGAGAAACAGTCTGAGCCAATTAACAGCGACCGAAATTAACGTTACCAAGAAAACCACACCGAATTTTGCCGTATGCGATTGCGAGACCATTCTCATTGTGAGCAGCATTGTCATCTTACTAGAGCTTATTTTTAAAGCAGAGCTAGGTCGCCGTGTTGGTTGCGATTGTCTAGCAACAATAGCTGTCCCTTTAAGCCTTTGAGAAGAAGCTGTGTTTGTTTGAAAATATATTCGTAATGAGAGTGTAGAGAAGAACGTCGTTTGTCGTTATCAGTTTTATTGTTACAAAAAGCAATCTTCGCTTGCATTTGTACTTTTAATTTATTATTAACCTTATATATTTTGGTTGTAAATTCTGCTGAAGATAACCCCAAATGTACGTAATGAAGGTAAAATCTAACAGAGGTCTAGACTAATGCATTTAAGCGAGGAGAAGAGCGAAAATATATGACACCGACTTTCAAGAAGACGGATTTAAATTCGCGTGAAGTTGGTTTCAGGAAAGATCAGTTGCATGCTTGGCGAGTGGAAGGTGGCCTATGGCAAATTTAAGTTTGTCGGTTGTTTTGCAATATTAATTTGATTGTTGAAGTAATTGTTTAATTTTACTATTTATCAACGTCAGATACATGAGAAGATGAAATATTTATATTTTTCTCATACAACTCAAATCATATATTATATTTTAAAAATCTCTCTCATTATTACCTTTGTACATAACAAAGGCACTCCCAGTATATCTGTGCACATATATACTCGTTTTCTATATTTTCAAAAGAGTAACGCGTACACATAGTAAACATACGTGAGTAACGAGCCAAGATAAAGCTTAACGTCCATCAACACAATTCAAGTGATAAGTTACTTAGGGATTAAATATGAAGTTTATATATTTAACACTTATGCCCGGTTCTCGTTACCCGAAGATGAACCACAGCGTTGTAATCTGTAGTTACACTGACACTTAATCGCACGTCTGCCGTAGCATAGAACAGACTGAAACTTGAAATTTAAGTTAAATGGTTTGAATCTGGAAACCCGAACACCTCTCATCATTTCTGTTCTTCCTAGGAAGCACTGAACTATTCTTATCTCGTACGAAATGTAAAATTGATGAGTCTGATCTATATATCTTATATGGATTGCATTTATTCTCTGTCGCAGATAATTAAACTCTCCAGTACCAAGACCACCTTGGTCTGTGCAAGTGAATTCATTTCATGCATCAAGAAGGATCCAGCATCGGTCGTAAGGCCACTCTGAACTCGGAAAGTGTAAAAAAAACCCACAGCGTTTGCGTTTGCAGCTTGGCAGCTACAAGAAACCAGTTCGAACTGTGAAGCTGAGACATTATTATTACCCTGAGAAAATAGACTGCGACGAAGGAGCGGAGGATGTGCGCCGACATTTTCAAACTTGGGAAAAGTTGCTTCTGTTCGTATTTTGTCCTTTCAACGACTTTTCTCTTTACCTCACATTATATACATTATCTTGCATTATATTTTGAAATATTGTAGTTTTTCGTCCTTCGTCTGCGAAATGGAAGCCTCTCTTCCCTGGAAATTACATCTTATAAGTTTCGGAGAGAATGAATGACCCGAAATAAAAGTACTACAAGTTGTTGTAAACTTGTACAGTCATATTTCTGAACAATATATTTATTGTTTCTGGTGATGACATTTTCTCTCATCCCGTGCACTTTATGTCTGTTCCGTCCATAAGGTGGCCTAAACGTTGCTCCACTCAGGGAAAACTTGATGGTCTGGATTCACAAAATGCTAGCAGCCGCAGCGTCGCTCTTGCCTGCAGCACGTCGCACAGATATTGCACAAGTAACTTGTCTGGAATAAGAAGTTGGAATATTGTGGCAAGTTGAGTTCACCAAGACAAAGATAAAACTGAGAAGCTCCGCCACGTCGTCGTTTCCAGCATTTGATGAAGTGAAGCAAAGATTTTATACTCTCACTGTGGAGGTCATAATTTTGCGAAATGGCGAGACGCAAGGCCGAAATGCTGATGACGACGGTAGGCAACGAGCATTTTACTTTCACTGCTCATGCCTCAAGTTTGAAAGATACGTTTGGACGTTTTCGTGCTCTTCACCGAAGGGCAGGAATCCTGTTTTGGTCTCGATTATTTATTAAGATGGGTTCAAGTGCAAATCTTGTACTGTGTCCTTTGTACACGGCACTACAAGGCGGATAAAAGTAAGAAAAATGAGCGTCGAGAAAGTTTGGATGAGTGAATGAATGGTGTGGGACTCTAGAATGAAGAGACACCGAAAGAGAAGTTCCCTGAGGACATATTTTTGTCTCAATTTTCATCGCTCTTTTAATCCTCTCTTTGTCTTCGCTTTTTCCAACGCAGCCCGTCGCACGAGGCGACAAATGTTCTCGTGTTTTGAGCTCGTGTTCCCGATTCTTTCTCATCACCGTGGCCATCCCATTGGCCAACGGTGCGAGACCGGCTGCATTGCAGTGCCCAGTCACGAGAAATACGACTGGCGAGTCCGGCTAGATGTTGTCCAGTGCTCAATCACTTGGCACGTATTTGAATGCTCGTGCAGGCCCGGGAGATTATTAACATCCGCATGTTGTCCCCATTACTACTTTTACGGCTTGTTTTCCTTAACGAAGTGAATAAGTACACTCAAATACATGAGAGCAACGTCGATGAATACTCACCAGTAATAATCACATCCTGCAGCATCTCCAGCCAAGGACTCGGGGCTAACTCGGATGATGTTCCTCTCAATCTTACCGTCTCTCTAATAGCCCAGTCATTTCGTCTTCCTCTCTAGTAAGGCGCGTCTTCGTGACAGTACGGTGAGACCGGCCAGTTCCTACTTCTCCTGACGAGTAGCAGAAGTTTACAGCTACCATCCATATGCCAAGGTCGGTGAAGTCTCTCGTTGGAAGAGTCATAAGTTTAGACACACACTCGCGAGCACACCAGCAGCAAACTTTGCTAATTGAATTAAATGCATATAATATATGTGGAGCAGATTGTCTGACGAGTCGAGGCAGTCTGGCAGGCAGTCGTCGGCGGAGAAAGAAGGCCGCTGATCAGATTCTTCAGATGTCGACACTCCTCTCGCCCGTTTATCATCATTCAACGCGCCCAAATTAAAATGGATCGTCCTCGTCTATTTCCACTCAAAGTTTTGCAATTACGGCCCATTTCTCGGCCTCCACTTTTGTTTTCTCTCCATTTGATTCCGGCCGTGAACCATGAATGAGTGCTACGCCGTGCTAGGCGAAGATAAATTGTGTTTTATCCACGCTCCATATTTTTGTTGTTTCTATATTGATATGTTCATTGCCATTATTCCGTTATCTGGCTCCCCTTCAGCTCTTTCGCTGCCTTGCCTTTCTTTCGTGCTTTTGCCTAGCTGAGATTGGAACTTGCATGAGAGAACGAATTGTTCTCCTTGCCTTGTTGATTGCGACGTCATTGTTAACAGGCTGCACTCGGTAGCGTATAAATGGTTCATTTATTCCTAAAAACAATGATAAATAAAAACTAATTTGCATTAAAGTAATTTCGCATGATATCGTCCGTCGTTGCTCATGACTCTATTCAACTTCGAATTTCAATTAGAAGCGCAGTCAAGCGCTTGATGTTGGAGTTTGTTATCTTGAAAAATTCATCTCCATTCCGGTCCAAAGTTCGCGACACTTACAAGCAAAGAAATTGGAAGCAATTCAGGGCGTGCTCAAGCATAAACTGGAGTCATCACAGGACGATAAAGACGAAGGAAGTTATAAAATGGGAGGAAGGCAAGTTGTGTTAATTGTCACTTAAAACTAATAATTCTTGAGTCTTAATTCGTTCTTCTCCTCTTTCCGCTCTTTTGGGATGGACGAGCAAGATTGAGCGCAGCGAGAGCGTGTAGAGTGCAACAGCTAATTGAACCTGGCCCGATTTTCCCTCTGCTACTTTGCTCGTGTCACTTTTATTTAGCAATATTCTGCCTCTGCGCGAAATAAGCAAGGCGAAATAAGTAAATGCTTAACTGGAAACTTTCACACACTTTGTTAACTCGAGCCGAGGGAAAGTTATCGACAACGGCGAACCTCGCACGATTCCGAAGCAGAGCGTGCAGGACAACACGAGGCCGACATACGCTTGTATTGGTTTGGGTCCGAGCCTCGAACTGGCAATCCGCACAAACCGCTTTATCAATTACAGAAAGATTTATGGAGTCGCGTAGTTAATTGACGATAAAATTTAATTACTTGTCGAAAGTGCCATTGAGAAGATTTATCGGGAGTATGAACAGGAGGGCCTGTAATTGATTGAGGTGACTTGAGTGACTTTGACTTGAAGTTTTTGTCGTTTTTGGTTGGCATGCCAAGCACAGAAAGACAAGGAATCAATTTCCAAAACTTCTGCTCTCTTCCTCTTTTTGAACCTCGTCTCTTCATTCGCAATTTCGTCCCATCCGAGGCCACGAGCAAGAGCGGTAATGGCAGTCTGGCAGCAGTAATAAAAGGAAAGTAGTTCAACCTGCGGAGCGGAGAGAGAAAGTCATCCGTTTCATCCATTCATACTTAGCATTATATTTCGAATTGATATATGAGTGCCTATCGAGAGCATGTTATCCAGAGTAATAGCTCCGCATCTCCTTCCTGTACAGCCGTTCCTGCCGTCTCAGTTACTATCATATTTAGTGGTTAGTTCCTTTCTTCGTCTTCCGCCTCAGTTTTATGACTGCCGACGGTGGATGCTTAAGAGTTTATGGCGAGTTCAAAGTACAGACTGATTTCACTAAGCAAAAAGGCGAAGGTAAACTTCTGTGCTTTCGAAATCCTTTCAATCCATCATATGATGATAACTTTGTACATTATGCTCGCAAACGCTGAGATCCAAATGTAAAAGCACCGAGCTATTCGGCATCACTGAGAGACTCTTCTTCGCCACCGGAGTAGATTTTTATTCGCAGTACAGTACAACCGAGCAGACAAGGGCCCTCTGCATCAGCAATGCAGTACGCAATATTACACGGTGAAATGAAACGAAGGTAAGAAGAAAATGAGGCAAGAAAAATACACAAACAAATGCGAGTACACAAAATTCCTTACACTCCGCACCCGAAGCCTCATGATCATCATAAGCTTTCATTTTCTTAATTTTGCCGTCTCCATTCCGCTGCAGCTGAGCGCAACTCTCACTACAGATATTTTCCTGTTTTGACTCCATTATTAAAAACTGGGGAAAGAAACGGAAAGACGGAAGGATTCTAAACTAAGTTTAATAGTTCAGTAGCGTGGGAGGTCGTTCTCAGTGTGCATATTAACCACTTGAAGGCAGATCTTCGTCTTATTGGATTAGAAAGTCGAAGAAAAGTGTTTCATGCATTGACAGCAGACACTCGTGAAGAAAATGTGGCATTATGCTGAGAAGAATGCTCGCGGCATTGTGCTCACATTCTAGCCAAATAAATCACGGAAAATATTAATATGTGTCTTTACAATTCCGATCGTTCCACACGTTTCCGATTTTAATAAACGCTGTGGAGACAGAAAAGAGCAGGACCCACAACCATTATTTCGCGCCATTATTGAAAAAACGCGTAATGGTTCCAGCTTCGCCACCTGCAAATTAAACCGAGAAGGTCTTGCGTGTGCGTCGACTGCCCGAACGGAAAATTTGACATGGTGTCTGAGTGTGTACTGGAGTTCGTACCCGGCGTCTCCTTGTACTCCGTCGAAATTCAAGTTCAACTAACTTGTGCGCGATGGTCTGGCAGTAATATATTCTTGCAACGCTACAAGTGTGATTGAAACTTTGTGGAAATTCACGAAAAATGGCCTAACTCGGCAAATACTTGGCTCTGGGGCCATGCAGGGTGTGTTTATGCATTCTCGTGAACATTTCATTGTAATATTTCATATTTCAATTGTTACACTATCGAAAAAATGCACGGGAGCTGCCACCACACCCGCTTTCATTAAAATAAGAAAAGGTCTGCATGAGCACAACTCGCATAATATTAGATTGGGTTCTTTTTGACGGAAATGGAGGCAACGAGTGAATAAAGAGAAAGTCTCGAGTTTCGGTGTTTGAATGGAACGGGCTTAGGGTTAGCGCACGTCGCTGCTCTAAGGCAGCTCTAAGAAGGTATTTATGATTGCAGTGAAAAGAAAGAGGTTTCTCGTCGCGAGTACGTCCGTAATGTTTACTCGTATTGATTCTACCAGTGATCAAACATCCATCATCATTCGACTGACTCCGCTGCATTCAGAAGACTCAGTCAACCAAGTTTTGTTCACAAAATACATAATATTTGTACAAAGAAAGAACATCCAAGCACACATGAGCGAAGGAAGGAGAAAAATGCTGTTGCTGTTCCTTTAAAACTTCGCCAGTCAGTCGCTCAGCTTAGTTCACGGCGTTTGGCAATGGGCTCGTGTCTTGTTTGCTTGTTTCCTTATAAACTTGATCTCCTGATAATAATAATGCTGTCTTGCCTGCCGTTGTATTTGTTTTTGATGTAATATTATATTGACTATTGACTCAGACAATAGACTTGGACGGATTGACAAGCTCGTGTGATTGGACTGGGAGATAGGAGAAGGATACACGCAGACTTCTAGAAGACGCCAACAGTCAGGTCGGGAGTCGGGAATGGGCGGGGGAGTTGACGCTGGCAGAAGCAGACATCCACTTGATGCTATTTTCTGCGTTTCGAAGTCGTAAAATAAGACTCGAAATTTTAAAATACGAAGAGGACAATTTTGTCCAGTGTATAAAATTTCTGGCCTCAAAATGTTTGCCAATTTTTATATCCCGACTGCTCGAGCTGACTGCACTCACTTGACTGCAGCCAATGATGAAGATTGCGGCATCATCCCAAGCAGCGGTCGCAGATGTATAAAACGGAGAAGTAAAAAGAGCGTTTCAGAAGTCTATCCAGCTTTACTCCGGGTCTTTCTTTAAAAAGCCGAGGAGCGAGCAAAAGTGAGGAATGCGCGATTATCCAGGCAATTCATGGGATGGTAATAGTTTGACGAGTGACGACTCCCTATTGAGTTTCGCGAGATGAGAGAAGCCATTATATTATGGGAGCATTATACATAAAACTACCGGACAAAAGTGTTTTAGACGCAGTGCAATAAACAGCAATGACAAACAAACAAACCAAATCCATTCCGTCTCACTAGGCCCTGCATTCCGGATGACTTTGACTGCTTTGTTGTCATTCCTCAGTCGTGCGCTCGGGGAGGACAACACGGGTGGCCGGGCTCAGCTGATGCTCGCAATCACGCCGCATCGCATTGTTGGTTTCTGGTCTGTGAATCTAAATGAGCGCACAATTTGTTGGATTGTGTTTGCGAGATGAAATCAAATGCGTCTGTGATGTGGAGTGCGAATGAGTTTCTTGAACGACTGCAATAGATCATGTATACCATGAATTCGCTATTCTGTCTTCTCCAAAAGCCAATCTCGTCTGGCGGAGCTGTGTGTGTTGTTATTATTGCATTCAACACAATGTAATAGTTGGGCGAGAGAGGCTAACCGAATGAAGGTATTTTGTGAAACGGAATTTTTGGTTGAGTAAAAATAATGCATTTGGTGATGATTTATGAAAATCGTTAAAACTCTGTGGCCCTTCTCCTGCACAATTGTTAGCGGGTCTGGTAATATGGAAACAAAGGAAGGAATCGCACGCAATAATTCTCGACGTCAGTAGCAGAAGATCGTTAGACTGCTCTCTCGCCTACACACTGCATTCCAGCACATGTACGAAATGTACGCAGCAGTGAATTTCTCTACTCCGCCCTTTCCTAGTTTTGAGTCCTGACTTTTTCTCTTCTCTGCGCGACGCTATAACTATAACCATAATGATAGAGAAAGCAAAGAGATCCTTTATTCCTCTATCTTTATAAAATATAATAATAATAGTCACTGACTCGCGGTCCGTCCTGCATTTACATCGCTGCACAGACAACAGAACAGACATTCTGTTTGCCCCGTACTTAGTCTTAATAATATTCTTCTGGGCCCCAACAATTCCGATTCCTCTTCCGTGTCCTCCTCTTGTTCTCCTCGCCCATCTGACCGAGACTCCTGAACTGATTTTGGTTCCCAGAAACACGCTGTCAGGCTGAGTATACCTAATTTAGGTCTCGCTCGCATTGCACTGATTGCATTAGTCTCTCCGTCCGTCGTCCCATTACGCGGCTGCTCGACCACAAGCCGTCAAGAAGGGTCTTAAATACTTTGCTATTTGGCCAAGTACGCACTTGGATCCATTTAACATTTCTCTTGGCTTATGTTGTAAGAATGTTTTCGAAAATGTCAATTCCATTCTTAAGATTATAAGGAAAGTACTTTCGAAAGTTCCGCTGTGTAATATATAGCGGGAATACCTTGGATAGAGATTGGACATTCTGATACAAACAGCACGGGAGAATGATCATCATTGCGAGAGAAACCTGGTTCGGTTCTCTGTTGTGCTGATTCGGCCCGTGGTATCTGGTTCCATCAGCACACGTCGTTGGCAGGCAGCGTAATACGTGGTGGTCATACCTTTTAGAATCGTCTCTTCTCCGCTCATTCTTCTCCGAAAATCGAAGCTGGCAGACACGCGGAGAAAGAGAGGACTAATGTTCAATCGAGATGAGATAAAAAACGTTCGCTTCCATCAGCCTGAGTGACAAATGATGGATTTATTTGGCATTTTGCCTGCCAATGTTCATTCTTCTGTGAGAATAATTTGCTGTTTTCATGTTTAGAACCAGCAAATGCATCACGAACATTTTTATGTTCTTCGTCTTTCAATTCCGACTCATTCCTTCGCATGAGCTTCTCAAATAAGTCGTCCAACGAACTACTTTCCACTCCGACTTGGTTTGCCTGCAGGTTATTGCTGTGCACGGCGACGGGGCACACGGAGTCATATTTCAGACATTACCCTGTTATTACTCTCGAATAAAAACTGTCACCGAAATTGACAAAACACGAAATGAGAAATTCGGATTTTATTGCTTAACCTCTCTTGTCTTTGCAATTCCTGGGAGAGAGCGTAAAAAGAGAGAAGAAAGTCAGTTCGTGCCGTAAATGTTAATGGCGTTCCTTAAAGGCAGGTAATTTTGCATTTGTACTTCTTTAAGTTTATTTCATTTCGACGAATTGAGTAAAAGGAGAGAAACCTTTATTAGAAAACACACTCAGCATGACACGTATAAAATTCAAATTCAGATTTCCACTTTTACTACTTCGGCCTCGCTCTGTCTTGCTGCCTGCGGAACAGAAAGCAGACACGTCGTTACATATTCATCTCTCTCTTCTCTCGTTTCGTAATAAAACGATTTGGGCTTTCTCAGGCGCATATTCTTTGATTCTTTTGACTACTATAATCGCATAAAAGTGAAAACAAACCAACTCGGCACAAATGGAGAAAGAATACCGTAATAGATTCCGCCCGCGCCGATTCACGTTCCGAGCTCAACCCAAATACACATCTGCATGTCTGCAGACTCCAGACTGAACGAGCAAAATATTGTCGAGACGAGTGCATTCTCGAGGGAAGTAAGACACATGAAATTGAAACGAAACCAGTTCGCCATGCGCATACAGCATGTAATTATAATACGTACACATTCTGTGATTGTACAGAAGTGACATTATTGCATTAGGCCTTATGAAATTACGTCCTGTCCGTCCTTCATTCGTGCCAAACTACCATGCCATGCTCCAGAGCTGAACTGTTCATTTGTTTCATTGCACTGCGGAAAGAATAAGAAATTGGCGAAATGAAATTGTGCTCTTGCTCTGTGTAGTGTTCCTGCTATGCTGAATAATAATCAGTTTCGCTGGTAATAAAAAGCGCGTTCCTCTCCGCTGCTCGCCACCAAATCGAATAATAATCTCCATCTTCATTATTACCATTATTACTGCCATTACTATTATTACATTCGTACAACAACTGTACACACTTCGAAACTTTCTTCAAACAACAAAAACACAACATTCTCCGCCGTCCAGATGCAAAATGATCCGGGTAAAAATCTTATCTCTGTATTTTATGTCGTCAAAGTGCCACACTGTAGTGTAGAAGATGTCTTTGCTGTGCAGAGGTGGCGAGGAAGAAGGACGCGAGCGGCTTGAAGCTCGATGTTTCTCCTGTAGACCAACCAGTTGATTTTGCAGACGCAGGCAGAGACTCGCCCTGCCCGCAATGTTGGCAGTAACAAGTTGCCAAAAGAAAGACGCTTACACTCAAGTCAGAGTCTCACATCTGAAGTGTAGCCATGCAATATAAATGTAGTTAAGTGCAGCCACGTTGAATGAGTCGGACGCTGAGATAAACTCCTCCGAGTCCAACGTGTTAGAGCAGGACGAGAAACCTCTTTTATTCTATTTTGTTATCTATTTAATCTGTGAGTTTGCAATTCCGCGTTTTGTTCTCTCCGCGCCTTCACTTCATTATTTCGCCGAGCAGCTTGCAGCGCGCGCGGCAGAAGAGACCCGGGCGGCAACTGCGTCCGCTGCGGCCAAGCCGGGTTACTATTTAACCGGAAGAGGAAGCCGAATTTTTAGCGTTTCAGGAGTGAGGAAGAAAATAATTCTCTTTTATATTTATGAAAGAACGAAGCCCATATAATATTATATAAAGTCTTCGCGTGATTGCCGCATCAGCATTAAAGGCACTTTCTTCTGGACCTGGACCAAATTTCTCCGCTACTTGTTTACTGCAGTTGGCGCTTGGAGTTGTGTGAGGCGGAAAGAGACCATTTATGCCAGAAGGTAGACCGCTGCTGCGTCTCGTGCGGCGCTCACTTGTTTTATTTCGCATCCTTCACTTCTTGCACTTGTTGGTAAACACGGGACGAGTCGTCCCTGCTCAACTCGGCGATGCTCTGCTCCTGCGTCTGCCGTGGCGAGCATACTAAAAGAACAAAAGATGAACCACCACTTGATTGTCGGGTCTATAACTTGCAGCAACCACCACTCATCTATAATGTACGTGTGCAAGCTCACATGCTCGCTTCCTTTTTATGGTGAAAGTGCAAATGATCAAATCAACCTACATTTAGAAATTGCACTTGAGCAGCGCTCCTGAGAGAAAGCATTTGTTGTGTCCTATTGTCTATTGCCTTCATAATACTTCCATTGTGCGTCCCACCATTGTTTCAAGTTCCTTCGTAATTAAAATTCGGTTGGAGTAAATCATTATAGCTCCGAGTTCCCAGCACTTGACTTTATGAACCTTGCCTCTTCAATGGCAGCAACAGCCACGAAAGGGCCCGCGAGTACGGAGTCGAACTGCGCTGGCATGGGAAAAACATTTGAACCAACTTTGCCAATAATTTGTCAGGGCTTATAATTCCGAGACACGTATATGCGAAAGTTGCCATTAATAACATGAAATTTCAAACTTAAGCACTTCCATACAAATCTGAAGTTGCATTGCACGTACAGCCATTACACCGATACATTACACTGCCTACGAGAGTTGGTGAACGCGGTCACAGTTTCAGGGAAAAGAAATTGTCCGGAGCCTGTCTGACGCAGTTGTGATCATAATTAGATTTAACTTTTCATATTAGCATTTCATGATACACTACAACGGCCGTATGTCCCTGTCTACATCCTTCCGAAGCGATACAAAAAGATGCTACATATTACACAAAGGACGAATTGCGAAAATGCTTGCGTTTTGAAGTATTAATTTCCAAGAGAGATTTCCTCCGCCTCGGAGTGAATTCTTTATTTACTTATTAAGAACGTCAACCCAATTAAAAGTATCAAAAGGAAACTGAGAACCGACGACGTAATTCAATCGGTGAATTTGCTTGTAATTGGAGCAGCACCGCTTATCGTTGTGCCCATACCTTTCGAGGTTCTAGCTCTAAAATTGAAATTCGGGCTTCTAGCAATTAAATCTTGGGGAACTTTAATTGCTAGTGTCTCAAGCTACTGTTTACTCCAGTCAGAGTCATTTCTGCTATGAGACGTCCTTTTCATCTGATTGCGGTCTCGTTTCGTGTGAAGCCAGAAGCGGACGAAAACCTCTTTGCAATTATCGAATGTAGCTCAACACAAATGATTACATACGACTCGAGTGAAGTGCGTGGAGCTCGAATCGTGAAAAATATTGATTCTTAAATTGAACACCGAGCTTCTCAATTTCGACTCGTAGTCTGAACGAGGATGCGTAGAAAATGGAAACTGAGCGAATGGACGTGGGCTGAAATATTTATTACAAGAGTAAACAAGTTCTTAAAATAATATTTGAGAATCAATTAAGGCAAAAATGGCAGAAGTTTTAAATGCCGTAAAGCTGAGTGCTCGACGTTTCTGAAATTATTTTCTTCTGTGTCGACATGACGGCGACTTATGTGTTGGTGTTCTCAGTATGACTTTGCAGACAGCCACACAATGCAAGTTTTTAACTTTGAGGGACAACGGAACAAAAGCGAAGACGTTGAGTTCTGAAATGATTTATAAATAGTCAAGACTCGGCTGTGTACACTTTGATGCGTCAGGCTGTTTCCGCTCTCATTTCGACTCCACAGCCATATTTCCATTTCCATTATTGAATTCAGCGGCAGCGAAGGAGTGAAAAAGCACATCAAATTTTTAGAAAGATTTATTTTTTGTATTCTAAAGACATAACGAAGATATAAAACATCATCCGAGCTTCTAAAGTTTCACAATTACATGTTTCAAAATTACTTTCTTGCACTCGATTTTTCTTCTCAGCGCTCTATTGCCCAAGTGCACGTCCTGCTGATGAGACACTCGCAGTCAGCAAACTTTTCAACTTAAGAGTACAAATTTCAAAATTGTTTTGGCAGAGTCGGGAGGCGAAATGAGGCATTTGGTGCCACACACAAAACCTACAAAAATTTAATTGAATTTTGAGGTAGCAACCATTTTCAGCGTTCACGGTGCGTAGGTTGAATTAATTAAAGCAACCATGCGCTCGTACAGCAGCGAGTGCAAGTATGAAGCGGAAGGGAAAGTGAGTCGCAATGACGGTGTGTAATGGTTGGCAATTGTACGATTGCCAATAACTGAGCTTAGCATTTGCCTATTCACTTTCTATGTTGGCAATAATCAAATAAACTGCTCGAGTCGAGCACTGGATCATGCCATTGTAATGAATGCGTACAAATGAATTCTATTCCGGCAAAGAGTGCGTTTTGTGCCTGGATTCTTTATTCGATCGTTGAATGAATGGATGCAGTGTAAGTAAGACAGAATAAATTGTTGATTAGGAGTTTTGATTGGATTTTCTGCTGCTATAGTTGTAATCTGCTAGAATCCGGCAGCCTTACCTTGCCTCTGTACCAACCATTAAGCACTGCACGTTCTCCGTCCAGCCTTCGCTCAGCTGAAATCAAATTGTGGAATGAGTGATCCAATATCGCTGCCTTAAAACTGTCCTCATGCAGCTTTACTCCGTGCCTCCTGAGTCGTGCATGCATGCATGCGGTGCACTCAAGCGCGTCTTCATGTCTGGATTACTTTTGAATTCTTCTGTGGGCTGGGCATAGGCAACCCGAGTAATGCGCCCGGCAGTAAACTGGTTATGCCATTCGGCACAGAATGGCGAAACTGTTGAATATTTTTCCCCATTTTTCTTGATGCGCTGAAGAGGTCGGTTCCCAATTCTTCTCACTCGATTTGGAAAGGCTGCAAGAAATTGCATGCTGCCAAGAACCCACCGCTCACAACAGGTTCATTCCGTACCATTATTATGGAAGGCATCGTCAGCGTGAATTGCGCGAGAAAGAATGAAATCGGACTTCAGGTACGCTCAAGAGACTCTTTCTCGTTCCAAAGTTACCCAAACGTAAGAATGGAGAAAGCAGAGCGGACACATTCTCGTAATTTGGCGAGACAAGAAGAGTCTTCCTGGAGAGAAAGTCAGCTCAATCCTCTTCACCTTCTACTCGGATGGATCTCCCGTGCCAGCACGGATACACTCAACCGGTAGTTTATTACGGACACGACAATCACACAACATAACACGCCAAACAAGACGCGGCCAGGGCACGAGGGTATTGTGAGCATTACGGCAGCTGCAGCAACGAAGATATGTCGGCGTGCGAAAGAGAGACGCCAGTCAGTTGACAAGGAATTCAAGCCAAGATGTTTAAAGCGCGTACTCGTGGCATTATCCATTTTCCACCATGTCGCTAGCCTCAAGTCGACCTTTCTGTTTGGCTGATGAGCAGCCGACATTCCTCGCCTGGTGTCAATCACCTTTTCAATTTCCATGCCACTCTCCTCCATACCGTGTGGGACCGACAAGCGTCACAAGACTCTACGACATCGCAAAAGAGATGAATAATGAGCATGCATTAGTCCCTTTCCGCTTCTCTTTCTTGCTGAAAGTCGTCTTGATTTTCTATGGCTGACATAAGCGCACGGACATGGCAAGGAAGGCACTGCAGGCAAGGCAAGGAAGTTTTTGTTCTAATAAGGTTGCTGGCGTCATCTTCGAACTTTATTCTTGTTAATCGAAGCTTGAGGGTGACTTTTTTACTCTGGGTTCACATGTTGACCAACCCTTCCTCCTCACCGCGTGTTTGGCATCAATGCCAAAACGCTGCGAGTGCGTGCTAGACTTTTCCTTTCGAAGGATATCCGAGTCCCCGTGAAAGAAGAAACTTTCCTTCTTTTCTTCTTGCTGCCTCGTCTTAACTTATTGGACTGCGCTCAAAATGGAAAAGTTTTATTTCGTTCCCAGCTTGTCATCGTCTCCCCGAAGAATCCCTTCGCATTGTGTTTGTTGGCAGCGTGTTTCGCTTTGTGCATGACACCACGATTGTAATCATCATTGTGCGGGAACAGAAATGGAAGCGTGCCGGCGTCCTAGCCAAGCCACTAGCAATGGGAATAAATACGCAAGGTGGGAAGTATTATTTTTGTTAAGTGTCAGATTGACTGCTTTTCTTACCTTGCCAAGCGAGTTAAAGTAAATAAAATCTACCGCTAAGCCACACTCGCACTTTCTCTTGCCTCCCGCACTGCCACGCAGTCCAGAATAATCAGTTTCCACTCAATTTCTGAGCCGAAAGTCCCCACTGTGAGCAGCAGGTGAACCAGGTGTTTATCGAGAGAAAGTAGCTTTAACAAGAGAAGTGAAACTAAAAAGCTTGTGCTGGCTTTGGGCTTTGACTTGGCTCATTACCTTTCTCACTGCCGCGTCTCGCTTCTCCTGTGTCCTGAAGAATCAAAATCCAAAGAGCAGGCTGCTGCTAAGAACAAAGCCGAGAGCTCACACCACCCAAAAATACTTTATTGCTCCATCGCTTGCTATCTTTACAATGCCTTGCTCCGGTCTTAGTCGACTCGTGAGACCTGATACTTTCAAAATGTAGAAATAACAAAGAAAAACGAAAGAAATGAAATGTCTGCTGATTTAAAGGACTGCCAAGTTTGCGACTTGAAACTTTTGTTCCTTCCCAAGTTAAAATGTAAGTGAGATACAAAGTGGCAAGAATCAAGGACGTAAGCGACTTGTATTTATAACAGTTTCGCGTGAAAGATACTTAGCAATCACGTAAATGTCCTTCCGGATAATTTTCTTGCTGCAAGCTCCAACCACGGGAAACGGTTATCGGTGCGTCTCATTGAAATGACAGACATGATGAACGAAATTATAGATGTGTTAATCGGAGAAATTGTATTCCGAAACATCTCCATCTTCGAATATTAGTCCGAAGGTCCAAAGCCTTTCTCTTTTCTCTGATGATAAAGGAGCTGTCCATACGAGAGTGCACTTTCTTACTTTTCTGATTGCACACACCGGCCTGAAATTTCTTTGTACTTATTCTTTTGTACTGTACTTTTTTCAATTCATAAAATAAAATAAAAAGGAGAAAGACCCACAATGAAGAAGTATCGCTGAATCTATTCTCACTTTGTCTTGCTTCCTTCTCATGTTCCGCGCACATGACTCTTACACAGTAACACAATGGACATCCGCAAGTCTGAAATGTCTGCTAAAGAGTCATGCCTGAAATAATGTATAACAAAAACGCGTTGTTAGATTTTCGAGGCTCGTTCGTATGCGCACGAGTAATGCTGAAGAAATATTGCGAGAGGGAAGTGGGGAGAAAGTAGAACAAACGAGGTATGAATTGGAAAGTCGTTTGATTTTCTGAAGGAGTTACGGTAATATAATATGGAGTGCTTATACTCCGTGCTCAACACGGCAATGAGATCTGTGAGACAGCCGAGTTGAGTAGAAAAGTACTCCAATAATAACCGCCTAACATTATGAAAGGAAGTTGGACTCGGAGTCAGACTCGGGAAATCAGTTTCTTCGTCTGAGGAAACAAAAAAGTGCACGCCAACTACAAAAAGAGAGACGACAAACGGTATCGAGAAAGACTTTCTTCTCCGTGTGGATTTTGAGCTTTTAACGGGTTACGTACTTTTGATGAAAAAATATTACATAAACCGGGCGCAAAAGAGAGATCGATATCAATCTAATCACCAACTGCGGAACGAACACAAACGCTGCCAGAATTCATATCAATTAAGCCAACTTTTAACTTCTCTCGTGTAGAGCACGTTGGGCACAAATGATTAACGTGTCAGGTACAAAGGCTTTACGACTTCAACATCGAGTGGCCTGTCGGGCCGTTGGAAAGTGTTCTGGCGCTCATTCTTTCCGAGTCATAAACCAGTTATGGCCGTTGTTCGAAATCAACAATTGTCACATTTTCTACTTTCGAAGATCAAAAGTTTCTGGTTTGTGTGGCGCTGTCGCTCTGGAGCACGAAAAACAATGTAATATGAAAAAAGTGAAATAAAGTGACGAAAGATTGGAAATCGATGATTGAACTTTGATATGTCCGCTCCACCGACTCGCCAAACTTGTGCAAAACGAAGTCGGACCAGTGCAGTGGTCGGGGAACGAGACCTCGTATTACTACAATGCCTTCACTTGGCAAGAGTTAACTTTATGTACGGAAAGTTATACTTTGAGTAATAACTTTTCTTTCTGGTGGTCTTCGTCGTGTTGCGGTCAACTGGATATGAATGCTGCTTGTTTCAAATGACAAAATGGTGTACACACGGCTGTCTGCCTCGGTCCCCGTTGCTCGGGCGAGTGGACGCGGACTAGAAACGGTTCACTGCCACACATGAACATGACAGCCTTGCAAGTCCAAATTTATTATATGACTACATTTTTGACCGGTTGTAAGTGAACAAGAAAGTCAATTTAAGATGAAATAGATAAATAAAAGAAAAAGAAGAGAAAGAAAGAAAGAAAGAAAATGGATAGTGGAATCAGATTGATTAAAGGGAATTCCGAGATACAAATCCGACGGGGAGTGCATGCGGCCTGGACGCCAGAGCAAAATAGCAGGAGCCATGGACAATTGCGCAGTGGATGCGGACAGTTAAATAAAGTTTAACCAATTCATTTCTAAAAGTGCCTGGCATCGGCTTTGCGACTTTGTTGCACTGATTTACCTTGCGATAGCAATGAATCAACATCAGCCTTCCATAAAATTGTTAAATTAGTTTGCCAAGTCGTTGGGTTCAGAAGCGAGAAGGAAAGGGGAAAGCGGCCGAGAGAAGATAGCATTAGTCATTTGCATTTCCCCCACTAAAGGAGTAAAGATGGAAAACTGATTTAAATTGCCGTCGCTTCCAGCCAACTGCACACTTCAGGTTCACAGGAGTCGAGTTCTGCTTCACAGGCTCTATTCATAAGATGAGAAGAAAGTCCGCCGCACGGGCCAACGCATAGTTTCATTTAGAGTGTTGGAATAATAATACGTCGTTAATGATATCCATAACGATATACAAAACATAATAGATTTGCCTTAACACTTGACTCGTACTGACTTGAGGGAAAGTTGAAAGTGGTACAAGAATGTTTCGGAGTCTGGTCTGAAGCAGCGACGGAAGTTTGATAACTTTTTACTCTTTGAACTGGTTTCCTATGACAAAGATGCAGAAGAGGGCAAAGTTAACGTCCTTTGTCATTATCCTAATTATTACCTTAATTACAGTGTGTATATCGTGGTTGGGCTTACTGCCACTCTCGCGCCGCCCTCAATGCAAGCGTCAAGGACCCAGGCTCACGGTGTATTGCCTAATTGAACTCACTATGTTGTAGTTTGCGACTTATCAGACCATTAACACTCATCAGAAATGGTCACCCTCGTCATTAACGTATTCTTTGCTATGTTACTGTATTATCTTTCCAGGGCAAACCCTTTCATTCAAATGAGCTGTGCATAACACCCTAAATTAGTAGGCTGAGGTGTTGTGTGCTGAATCAAACGAAACGCTGCCTCATCGGTCTACTACACATTCCTGTTCCTACTCTCAGCCCACAATCAGTAACCACAACGCTTCTCATTTCCTAAACTATGGACGTTACAGTAGGAATGGAAGAGGCAGTTTCCCTTTCAAAGCCGGTTGAATTTTACAAGACGATAAAGACATTATTACTACACATCACGATTACACAAAGCAAAGCGGAGGGTTATTAAAAATTATATTGCGTTACAACAGAAATGATGTAATTTAACCTGTGCCACGCGCTGCTTGACTTTCCAAGCCTAAATGATCTACCTTGAGCTATTTTGAGTGTAGGTTGTTGCGGTAATGTTGTTGGCTTTCTGAAGGCGAAATGGTGAGGCAAATGAGTGAGAACATTAGTTGGAGATTTCTATGAAAAGTTCTTCGCTTTCACTGGCTCCTCTCATTTTTTATTCTCCTGTAATTTGTTGCCAGTCTTCACATGAGTACCGGCGAGCAGAGTCTCTCTTTAATATAACGTCTTGCTTGTTCGACTATAATTTCTTCTCCCTTCGTATCACCAGCGCAGGGATCAGAACATACCGATTCACGACGGATGCTTCGGTGATCGCTCTACGCACTCTTGATGAATGGTCGATTGTATGGATAGATTCTGGGAGCAAGTATAATTTGTATTTGGTACGCGTCATTAGGGAAGTGGTTTCATGTTATGCGAATGGACGACTGAATTCTCAGTACGCGTTACATCTACGTACCTGTTTAAGCTCTGCGCAGTTCCCTATGCGGACGCAGTGGAAATTTTGTAGCAAATTTGTGCTTCATGCCGTCGGTGCATGCGCTTCGTCTGCAGTGCGCTGGAGAAATTGCGATTTTGTGTATCGTATGAACCTGCTTATTACATGATTGCATTAGGCCGTGTACTCGCGTGTTTATGCATCAGAGCACGGCTCGCGAAAAGAGAAAGGCGTTTTTCACTTTGAGTAGCTGTGATGGCATAATGAGACGGAGTCTGGGGAATTTAAACTGGCGTTGGAAATGATAAATACTTTGGGAAGCGATTCCACGTATTTATTTATGGGAGGAAATACGCACGCAGCCAACACCGTGCACAAAGCGCCGAGAAAGATGATAATTTATTTTCAAGTGAGCC
This sequence comes from Mesaphorura yosii, assembly GCA_009869945.1. Classification (NCBI taxonomy): domain Eukaryota; kingdom Metazoa; phylum Arthropoda; class Collembola; order Poduromorpha; family Tullbergiidae; genus Mesaphorura; species Mesaphorura yosii. Next base: position 163,872 of record WIXG01000086.1, read on the forward strand.
TGTTATGAAATTTTTGTGTCATTTTCCAACATTGCATTTTTCTCTCGGCGCGGCGTATTTCGTATTCCGCAGATGCAAGTTCGGAGCGTTGGCTGTTGATAGTTTGTGGAAAATGCTGCGAGAGCACGGCAGCAGAATTCAACTGTCATTTGCAGTGACAATGATTTCATCCGGAAATGCTTCAGAGGAGGTTTTTAACTCTTTCTCTCGCTCAGTTGCTCCGACTCTTTAGTCTAACTACTCTCTTGAAGATTTTATTTTATAGTCTGCTCTCCGTCGTAGTCTCACTCCGCCGCTGTTGTACCGTGCTGTTAGTAATACGCTGCCGCTGTGATGTGTATATCTCATGCTGATGATGATGACGAAGAAGCTCTCCAAGAGTTACAAGAGTCTTAACTGCGGAGAGGCGCAACGAATTGGTGGCTGCTGAGCGAGAGAACGAGGTTGAAGTTTCTTCCTTTCTCTTGTGGTTTTGATTTATTCGGGATGTTGGATGATTGTAATCAGAAAAAGAGCCAAAAGACATTTTTTCCTCCGCTGTTGTTGAGGAGCACAAACAACCAACAAACACTTGCCACTCTGTGCTCGGAATTGGTATGAGATCGTGCGGAGCAGAAGAAGACTCCGATGGTGCAAATATCAAGAAATTTTATTTGCTGAATTCATGAGGTCCCGTGCCTTTCTCCTTTCCTTTCTCTCAGGTTTGCTGTTTAGATTATTATTCCGAGGTACGGGTTGAATGGGAAGAACTCGAGTGTCATTCTCTTTCTTTCTGCTCGCTGTACCGCACTGCTTCACCTCACAACATAAATACAATTCAGATTACTTCGTCCTTCGTGTGCGGATCTCTTTTCATCAAACCGTTATGAGCTGAAAAATATGCATGCATGGATTAATGCGAAAAGATGAAATGCGGGCGCGTCAGGCCACTGACAGGCATTTCTCGCCTCTAATATCCTGTAATAGGATAAGGAGAAGCGACGCAAGAACGGGTTTGAGTGAGTGTGAAGATTTCAAAAGAATTTCTAAACTGTCTTTCTCCTTGTCTCCTTACACTTGCGATTGCAATCATGCCTTCCAAGATTGAGATGATTTCTCACGTACGTACCTCCGAGAAGACTCCGCGTCTGACAAACACTCTCGACCCGTTCGTCCTCCTCCACTTTCCTTTCAGCATGCACTCATTGAATAAATCAACTCAAAAATGCATAACTAATGTCATGTCTCTCCACTTACGCCGCTGTCCTCTTCCTGCGAAATGTCTTTCTCCAGAGCGAAGTTACAAGATCGAAATCTCCTTCTGCTTCCACGAACGACCACCTTTTCATCGTCACCTCCCTGCTCGCGGAGAGAGAACAGACCACCACATCTGTGCATATGTAAATTGTGCGTCACAGACTACTTAGAAATTGCGGACCATTTCCCACACTGCTCCACAATTCTTTTCATCTTCGCATTACATTCACATTATGTCAGGAACACATTTTCTGCATACTCGGCAGTTTTTCCGCTGCTAGTCTTTCTCCTTGTCTTTTGCCATCGCCGATCCAGATTTATGTTCATCACTCACCCCGACATTTTTGGGAAAATGAAATTAATACAGCCGAGCCAGCACTGACAAAGAGATTAACGTCTTCTTTTCCTCGCACAAGCAGACACAAGCACGTCGCGCAAAATGACAAGAACTCGGAGAAAGTCATCGTTGTAATATTCAACTATGCTCCGAAGCGCCTTCACTCGCGAAGGGCTTGATGGTCTGATTATTCTAATATTTCAGACAGTCTCGACGGGGCAATCTGAAAGCATTTATTCATTTATAATCCCAATCTATTATACTTTATATTATTACTACGCGCCTATAAAGCTGGCCCCCTACTTGACGTATCCCTAGCGAAAGTCTTCACTAGAGAACAGGACAAATTTGTAAGCGCCGCACAGAACAGAAGCGCTCGCGGTCGGGAATGGTAAAGCATTATGTATTTACATGTGATTTGAGTGAAGACGTCGATGTATTCGAGTTGGACGGTTTGAACTTTCACGCTGCACACAAGCCGCAGCTTGCGTGTGGTGCGGTGGCACACCGTCGGTCTCCTGAGAACGAGCGTGAGATAGCGGCTGACTGAGTAAGTGTGGGGCAGGTGAAAAAGAGTCGACTGGGAGAAAACACGACAAGAATTTATAGTATGCAGGTGAAAACTCTCAGAATATGCATTCTAATCTCTGTGCGGAGAAATGGATAGTTCAGTCTTCGCTCTACTGCAGCGTATCCGTGCCCGCTGTGTACACAGTTTTTATAAAAAGTTAAACTCATCTGCTGTAGGCTTTCACTCCACAATCAAATGAAATAAGCCGAGGCCGTGTTTTCAGGAGAAACTCATTTCAACATGCACATTATATCTCAACTCGATCTCCTACACTTCCTACATCTGCATAGGAAATGTATTTTTCTTCACTTGCTCCTTCAAACACGTTCTCACACATTTCATTTGCTCGCTGTACGGCGTGGCACCATATTAGGAGACATCGGATGAGATTAAATGGCAGTTCCATGAGACACGTAGGAAGAGAAAGTTGAGCTGGCGAACAGCGAAGGGTGACTACGCGCTGGAGAAGTAGCGCAGGCATCAGTGCTCAAGTTCAGCACGGCGGAGATAGCGGCATCACTTTCCTACCTCTTTGCATAGTCCACTTTTTTCCTTGTCTCGTTCCTCTCTCCCATTCTTTTCCTTTTGTCGGAATAGTGCTAATGTCCGCATTTCATTTCCGCTTCGATGACCTGGAAACCTTCCGATAAGACCGTCGAATTTATCACCAAGTCTCTTTCTTTCTTCATGCCCGAGCTACTTACTACTCGCTCGCTGTAATAAACTCAACGTTCAGAGACCGATGCGCCACACTTTCACTCGCTCGTCGTCAGCGCAGTCGACGCAGACGACAAGAGAGGATCCTTGCATGTTTTTCGCTGACTCGACTCTTCTCCGACGCACATATGCATTGCCTGAATGAGAGCAGTTTTCTATTCACACAAGTTCAATTCCTGTCTTTTATTAAACACGAGATACTCACCGAGGCCAGAAGAGTTGATTACGAACGTCGAATGAATGCCGCTTTGTTCTCTGTTAAGCTGCGCTAATACAAAGGGGTGTGAAGGTACGATGACGTTAATAGCCTTCGAAATCAGTGTCTAAATTTTGTCATCGAGCCCAGTATTTTCCCACTTCCTTCGCCTGGCGCTCGCAACCTGCTCCGGTTTCTGACGCTTGACTCGATTTCTTTCACGGTGGAGGCATTTTATGCATTATGCAAGAAAGGAACGCACGGACGCGGTAAGTCTGCAGCTATTAATATTGGAGAACACCTCGACCTGTCCTCCTCCTCAAATCCATCTTCATCTCCACTCTTGACTTTTCCTGAAGCGATCGGAATAATCAGAAACAGAGACCAACCTCTTCGGATCATCTATTATATCTTGGACCCCATTCTGTCGGTTGAATCACGATCGTCCTTGCTTTTGCGAAAGGCAAAGGAACTGCTGAAATTACAAATTACACTCAACCTGCGTTAACTCCTTTCCTCTTCACGTCATCCCGTGCTCCATTAAGGACGAGTGCCCTTGGTAACTGCGCGCCTAATAAAATAGGGAATCACCATTATCATGATCTCGCAGCAAATTGTAATTACTTTTATGAAATATATGCGTAGCTGGAATGAGTGAGACTGTACAGCCGTTTTGACTAGCTCCTTAAAAGCGGCTCAACCGCCGTCTATCTGTACTGCTTTCTGGGTGTCTAAAAACTCAAGGAAACGCCATAAAATTTACAGAGGAGATAAAAATGAGAAGGCAAGACACAGCGAAGCTAAACAGGGCTTTTGTCGTGCGGGGCAGCAACAAGGCAACGGCAAGGAAAAGAGGCGAACGGCGAAAGTTTCATTTCCATTCATTGTGCTTTTATTCTAGCCATCAAATGAAAATTTGCTCAGGAAGGAGGAAAGAAACCTCATTTATTATTACATATTTCCCATTCTCAGTTCCATCTGCAATTTCTCTCGTCTCTCCGCGCGGCTTTCATCGTTCAGCGACAACAGCAACAAGACAACGAAATATTTAGTAACATTTTATGAGCTTCCGTCTAATGTGCGTCCGGATTACGAGCAGTTAAACGAACGCAAGAAAGTCATCACTTCTCCTCTCGCAGTTATCATCTTGATTCTATCATCAATTTCTATCACGGGACATTTTTGCACTATGCAGTCTTGACTGTCACGAGCCAGAGAAAGACTGCGCAATGAGAAAATGAAAATGTGGAAGACACTCGAGAGCCGACGACCCTCGGCCTCATGGAAGGTGATGCGCGTGGATTTGCAATGAGTGACAGAAGAACAGAGTGATGTCTCAATGTGTATGCATTTTTATTGAATTTTGTGTTGTTTTTATTTCTACTCCAAAATCTACTACATTTTATATTTGTTTCATGTTTCGTCATCATCATTCACGTATCTCATAATAATATATGATACTGACAATTACGGCAAGGACCTCGACGAACCTCTCGTATATCAACATCATCATGTCATTAAAACGTAGGTCATAATATTTATATGCATGTTAACATAGTTAACCTTACACTTATTACAATAATTTATTACATTTCTTATTGACTCGTGTAAATCTTTAGTTTAGTTATTCGCTGTCATTGTGCAGATGGAACGACGTCACAATGCAGTTACAGTATAGTAGAGTAAGTAGTGTATCAATTATGCACTGTTATTATTAGTTCATTATACAAATCTTCAATTACCGAACGCAAACTTACCCTCGCTACGTTTCAAAACACGACAAATTTACTTTCATCTTTTAGTTTAAAAATTTACACCTACATTTAGTATAAGAAATATTTCATATTATATAATTAGTTATTCGTTTTCTTATTACTTTAAATGTTATTGCTTGTCAAAAGGAGATTTCTGAAGAGAATCGTAACATACAATTCATCTCGAAAGTTGTGTCGAATTTTAGTTCAAATTCCTTCACTTTCATATATTTTATCATTGAAGAGAGTGAAAACAACCATTCACAAGTCAAACGACATCAAGAATGCGATGTCATTTGTCACGAAGAAGCAGCCCGACAAGAGAGTTCGCGTACAAGAGAGGAGAGAAATGAAATGAACATAAAAAAATTAACAGAAAACAGAGAAAACAAAACGGAACACATTTTTTTTCGTTTTCCATCTTCCTGTCCATTTCCTTGCGTTGTGTATAAATATATAAATACAGGACCACGTACAGCGCAGTGCGGCCAGCTCGGTGAGTGGTGCAACGCGCTGCACTGGAGCAGGAACGAACCGAGAAAATAACAGGAGGAACCTCGTCCGTGTTAGGTTAATATGAAATATGTATCACATATTTATCCGTAGCGTCTACTCGAGGAACAAAAAGCGGCGACTGACTGAGATGGCAAAGCGGAGAAAGGACAAAGGAAAGGAATTATGAACAAATTAGTATGTCAATGCATACATCACCCGTTACTTTTATAACAATATTTCATCACATGCACACCCTCCAATAATACCGCTCACTTGAATTGTGTCTCGCAAAAGAAGTCAAACGATTTTTACTCTATGGTTAGTCGTCGTCAAGTAGGAATTACGATAATTACATAGCACGACACTCACTTAACTGCAAGACACCGAATCCTATTTACAAGTTCTTCACGACACCAAACACGACATTCAAATAGGTTAAACTGTTCATCTTCCTTTTGCATAATGGTTTGTTATTGACTTTCGATACATCGATAGATTCGTTACACTCAAGTAGTCAGCTGTCCTGGATTTCAATTGTCGCGAGCGCACGCAGGTTCCTCTTATTGTAAAGGTTGTTAAATTGATTTAGTTCTTCGTACCTAACGACAAAATTCTAGAAAGCAAGCGCCACAGACACAGCCTCGAAGCACAACACATTCAGCACAGTTTCCTTAGACCAGGAACTAGTACAGTGGCATAGTTTGATTTCTCATTTCTTTGGTGTCAAATTTGACTACACTATTGATTGTTTTCGTAGCGCTGTTTATTGCGTCCAGAGCATAGAGTTATATTTACTGACCAGACAATGATTAGTGTGTGGAAACTAGAAAACAAGGACTCCATGCGACTAAGAGCAGCAAGCGCCTGCCGATAGTAATAAAAATTCTTCAAGTAGGTCGGACAAATGAAAAGTTACGGTAGTTGGCGACGGGGAGACAACGGAACAGCGCGGAGGGAGAAGAATAGACAGCATCGGATCGTGGGTGGAAGAGACGAATGAACGACGGAGAGCAGCGTGCTTAAGAGAAAGGGAGGAAGCTGAATATTGGAAGTTTTATTTTTCTCTTTATTTTCACTTACGGTGTTTTTCATTCCCAAACAATTGATTTAAAATGAATCTAGAGGAGTAATCTTTCAATTCCACTCTTTTGCTGTCTCTTCCGTGCAGTCAGATCTACCCATCTAAAACATCGGCTGGTTATCTTCCCATCTACTCAGCTGCCCTTTTTACATTGCTAGCAGAGCGAAGAAAGAAACACAAAGATTCCAGGGAAATTCTTCTATTTATATCATTCAAGAAATCATTTCATCTAGACAACTCATGTGCTGGTGCTTCGTCTCAGGCTGAGCTAAATGAAAACTTTACACGTTTCTGTTTTGAAACATTTATCGGCTCCTTTCCATTTTTCCTTTGCTTTCACTCTTTGTGTGTGCGTTAAGCTGCGTCTTGTATTTTAATAAGACTACAACAAAGAAACGTCTTCCGTCTAATCCTATTATCAATCGTTTTTTGGTCTCTCATTCATGCTCGCAAATATTTAGCATTTCATATTATCGCGTCCTTAATAGATTCGCAGACTATTCTTTGCATTAATTCAAACAAGAAAAATGTTAAATATATTTTTGATTCACAAAATTAAGCCTCTTCTATCTCTATTTCATTGGAAGATTCATGATTATAATTCCGTATCTCTCTCCACTTTAATTCAGACCAAATAAACTTATGAGTGGGTGCGACTAATCCGCGGAATAAGAAACTCGTTGTGTAGGTTGCAATGCATTTTCGGATCGCAAAATGCGCATATTATATAAGATGAATTAGAAAGAACAGAAACAACTTTTGAGGCTTTGCCATTTCGTTAAGACGTTAATGCATTCGAGCTGAAAAAGTTTCCTTGAAAGAAATTTGCTAATTTTTTCTGTGGTTCAATCGGAACAGGTTCCCAAGACTAGTGAGACATTTACCCATAATTATGCACTTTCTTTTAATAAAATATTTCTGGAAGTTAGGCCAAGAACTTCTAGGTGCTCAAACTTCAATACCTTCTGCTCTCAAGAATAACTCATTTTCGGATGAAGAATCGAGAAGCCAGGTGCTGGTTTTTGGAAAATTGGAATCATAGTCCTGAATTAGTTTTAGTAATCGAAGACAGTCGAAGGAGCAAAAAGAGAGAAGTGCAATTGGCAGATAGTATAAAGCAGTTTCAGATTCTGACTATCACAAATGACTTGCTTCGATCTAACCTCCCAAATTTTGGTAACAGTAAGACATTTTGCATATGAATCAATCCTTATTACCAAGCACTCAAGATAGAAAAGAGGTCAGAGGCTGACGAGTCGTGACGAGTAAACCAGTGCGCGATGCACTCGCACACTGGCGCTGGTTTAGCTAGTTCAGGCAATTCGGAGTTAATAATGGCCGTCGATTTCTTCGGAGAAATAATCAGGATACACGAAGAGGTATTTCCGCTGCTACAAATTAAGTGGAGAAAGAAATATTTTCAAGCCAGAATCGTTGTTAGCCATGAACGTTACAATTTTTCAACGCTGGCGAAGCTGTCTGGCACTTATTTCTTTGCACTGAGTGTTCTTCCACTCGCTTGATAATAATTCTCTCACCTCGTCATTATCAGGCCTGAACTGCGAAGCAAATCGGAAAAGAAAGTTGCTATAAATTATGGCGTTTGTACGTGAGTGAGTGTGGTTGATATTATTTAATTTTCCGAGGCAGGAGTGGAAGGTAGGCTAAAGTCGGTTCGGATGTTATTATTGAGCCTTCACACTGGTGTTTCAAGATCGGCCAGGAAAGGAGGTAAATCCATTACAAGCACACATTAAATAATATATAGACGAAGAATAAGTGCCGCTATTGTTATTATAAGGCCAAATATTTCGCAGAACGTGACTACAGCTGCAGCATCAAAATGAAGAACAAACATCCCAATAATCAATATAAATAGAATTCCCACTCTTGGAGCTACTTTTCAAACTAATACACGAGCCTCAGACATCTTTAAAACGTACGCTGATGATCGTGAATTAATCCTGACCCAGATTATCTGCTTTAATCCATTTAGAAGTTGCAACTGAAAGGAGTGGAGGATTTTACCCAAATTAATTCAAGAGGGAGGTGCAGGCGTTTACGTATTTATACGAAGAGCACATTACTCCAGCTTGAGTTGCACAAATAAGTTTGTTCAGACGCCGAGATTTCATTCTAGTTTGGTTTGTTCACAATTGGCAATGGTTGTGGGGCCGCGTACACGACTTGCGTGTTGAAAGCGACCTGGTGTTGATGGTTTCACTGGTTGATACTCCCAATAGGATTGGCAAAAGAAGCCGAGAGGATAAATGTTTTCCTTAGGGCCCATCCATCGCACCTTCCACCAGACCACATTTTATCGATTCAACTCAAACAACAATAATACACGCACGTACTCACTACTTTACTTGCACAAATGTATGGAGGAATAAGAGAAATTCGTGGTTTGGATTGGAATGGTGAAAGTTCGTTCCTGAATGTGCATCAATTCGATCGAGATTTACATACAAAGCGTCCTTCTCTCATCTTATAACCACCTTTAACCCATGAATAAGTCCTTTACTTTTCCTGAAGAATACGAATAAGTGGAAGACGGCGATTCAGAGCGGGAAATCGATGCTATGGAGCGAGACAGGAAGAAAAGGAAGCGGCAGCGTGTACGCAGAAAGAAGAAAAAGATGAACGTGGCATAAGCTGCTGTTCTGAGCAAGCCAGCGAGAGAAAGTTGAGGAAAGATGAAATCGTAATATAAAAGTACAAGTAAAGCAAAGTACGACGCACAGATGGATGACGACGGAGAGGGCACTGTAATAACAAAATGAGGTTGACAAAAAGAAAGGAAGAGAAGGATGGATGGATGTTCTAAATAATACTCATTGAGTTATGGCTTTGGGTGAGAGCAGTAACAGACAGATTTTCCTCTCGTACAACTTTCTCCGGTCTAACCCTTTACTCCCGACGACACGGCGATATATTCTCATGCAATTTCTCCAAAGTGTCTGCAAAGCTGAACATGAGCTGTAAAAGTAATAAGTAAAAAGCCCTTGAGTCTCTTCTCCACAAGTACTGCCAAGTGCTCGAAGAAACAAAAGCATGCTGCGTCATGGCGGTCCTATTGAGATCTTTCGAGCTATTTCGGTCAAAGAGCTTGTCCCATCAATTGACCAGTAACAACTGACCAAATAAATCCAATGCAATTTCTCACAAAATTCGAATCCAAGAAACCGAGCAAATAATCTCGCGAGAAACCCCCTAAATCCGCCTAGGTTATGTAATTGACTCCAAAGTCAACCTGGAATTTTTCACAGCGAGTAAATCGGGTTTGCGATATGCGGAGCGATGCACAGAGCGCCTACAGTGTGTTTGAGACAGAGTGAAAAATGTTTTCCTCAATTCGTTCGTGCATCGTTCAAGACGCAGCAGCCAAGGAGCGAGTGTTTCCAGGACGGAACTGAAGCTCACTTTCCTTATTGATTTTGTTCTTTTCCTCTTCGCGAGCACTCATATTACAGAAATAGATATTGCCACAGGAATAAATTGAACTTATTGTTATCCCATGAATAATCTCTTGCCATCCATCCAAAAACTAACCTCCAGCCGAAAGAAAAGGGAATCTGAGTCAAAGTCTCGGCGACAAGTCTTCAGACAATTGAATTATGCGTTTTACTATTCTACAAGCTCAGCTTGTACAAACTCTCGGATGATTGCATGAACGAACTCTTGTTTTAACATAATTGTGATGAGCACACATTCGTCAGCACACAACCAACGACTCCTCAACCGATTTTTTCCCTTCAACTCACAACCCAGATAAAACTGATCGAACACTCTAAGCCGAAAAGACGACGGAAGAAGCCAAAGCTGAGCCGAGATCCGCCTCCAAGTAAACAGAAAGGAATACAAATTACTCAAGACGTGGAACTCCGCTTAAATAAAAATGATCCCCAGGTCGTAGCAAATTCATTTTCCATGCAAATGGTCTAGAAGTAGGAACTCAAGATACGGTATTCCCAAACATATGCTGCTGTGGGGTAATCACAGCAACAGTCTCGCCAGAATACTCGGTTTAAAACACGGTAAAGTGACTCGACCTGTAGCATTCGTAATTAACTTGATGGCTTGTTTGAAAGCGCACATAAAATTTTAAGCAGGCCTGGACAGCATAAAAATGGAATCAAATTATTCATTGTCTTTTTGCTATCGAAGTTTTATTCACTTGGAAATGAGCGAACATACTTTTGTAGAAAAACTGAATTTAAACTCCGTACATGTGGGCAGTTACGAATGCGGCGCGAGTCGTACGGGTGAGTAATGCAGGAAGCACGGACACACGGTGAAGCATTTTCCTAACCTAGATTTTGTCATACTGTGCTGTCTCGTCCTGGTTGGAGTTCACTTGGATAAGAGTTTAAAACAAGAAGGATTTAACTTTCCCTGTTTTATGATAAGGTAGGAGGAAAGGAAGTGCCAGTCTGAAGAAAGTCATGCGAGTGAGCGGAGAATAAGAATGCGGAATATAATAACATAATGCACGGAATCCGAATCTTGGCTGCGCTGCGCGAGGCGGACGAGATGGGCAAAAAGGTAGTTTTTCAATCTTGAGCATCAGTATTTTGGTGGAAAACATGCCAACTGCCACATTCGTATTATCATCGTGGCTGGATGAAAGAAATGCAAATCTCTCAAGTCTTTCACCACACAAGAATAACAAAAGACTTCTTTCACCACAAGCGCGAGCGTACATCCACCGCCGTCGTGCATCGTCCTCGACATTTCCCTGCTCCACCGTTGAGAGGAACAAGAAAAAAGATTTTGTACAAAGTATATTGTTTTAAATAATTCACGGAGTGTCTCGTTGGAAAGAGCTTGTTATGTCTGAGGATTCGGGACACGGGCGAGCAGTGTAAACACGACACGGGAGCTAGTGTCCAATTTTGTGTCGGCAGCCACACAGAAGTCTCAGATATAAAATTGTAAAAGCGACGCAGGGTGAGAGTTATGGTTCATGCAGGTGAGTGCTCCAAATTGAATCCTTTGACTGCACTCAGTTTCCATGAAATCGTAATTCTGAGTTGAATTATGACACTCATGTGGATGTCCTCAGATTGGAAACGAAAAGGCGCATCAGGCGCATGGAATAAAAACACGATTCAAAGGAGCCTCAAAGCAAATATAAATGCTAATATCTGACTGACCCCAAGAAATCTGGAAAGTTAAACGGGAAGGTTGATTTGTTTTTTGATTGGATAACATAAAAGACGACTTTGATTACATTCCACGGCACATTCCGCGCGGGTGGCACACAATTCAGTTGCAGACTGCGAGACATTCAAATTCAGGATACAGGTCTCAGTTTGCGGGCTTGGAGAGAGATGGTTAGGCATTTACGGAAAGAGCTGGGCATAAGGGGAGGGATGCAAATGAAACATATAATTACTAATTCATTTTGGATTAGAATCGAAAAGTGGAAGCAAGTGATGCATGAAATCTCATTTCTCCTGTTCCCAATTTGTGCCGCACATTAGCAGACATAACACGAAACACCTCCGCTCTCACCCAACAGCCAGCACTCTGCCTACTCTGTGCTGTGACTATCGGAAGAGAATTCGGATGCAGCTCGACCACGACCAAAACAACTCTCTGCTCAGCATGTGCCGTGCCGGCTATGTACGCGATGTAATTCTCTAATAATCTTTACTTAGTTTTGAGTTGAGTCTCTTGAAATGCTAGGTCCTAAATTCAGCTTACCGTAACTGTAGCATAGTGTGTAGCTTTACAGGGTAGAGCAAGTAACCGCAAAATGTCGTTGGACATTTGATTATACTCTACTGGAGAGTATTTGTGTTTCGAATGTACAGATTATACAAACAAACACCTTTGAGGTTGAAAAATTATTGCCAAGTTGCATTTTTATGCCTCTGACGAGACTTGACTTAGCCTAGACTCTTGCTAATACCCCAAATATATTTCTCTGCTTCTGCTGTGCTGAGTAAACGTTGTGTATAGTTTAAAGCCATTTTCATCCTCCCAGTACTTCCCGATTTCCTCGCATGCTATTCTGCTTGGTTGTCTATTCTGTTCATCGCAGAGGATTTAACTCGGTGACAACTTTACGCATCGTGCAAACGCTTTCCGTTACTTAGGCACACTTTGTATTAACTTACTTCTTATGTGGCTCTACTTCTTAATTGACCTCTTACGATTTTATCTAACGGGTGACTGATTGCTGTCCTAAGGAAATAAAATTCAAAAATAATACAGTCCATGCCCTGTCGTGTTTGTAGTGCAAATGCAACATCACACTCTCTTTGGTTCCAGTTCCAAGAATAATTTAAATTCCATTTACAAGACTCCCAGTACTCTGGTTAGGTTTCTGCTCATTTGTTAGTCCTCTACCTTCGATAATTCCCAAGAGACTAGAATCAGTCTGTCCTAGCTTCAATGTGCTCCGTGTATTGCCTTTCTGTTCACGTTATTATAACCATGAATTCAATGCGCATTGATTTTAGAATTAGTAACGGTGAATGCGTGTGGTTACAAATAGGATTTCAGAGACACACACAAAATTAAAACAATATGCGAGGAATAGTATAATCTCGTACACGAAAATTAGCCATTATTCACAAAATATGAGACTGGTTGAATTCATAAAATTAAGTCTTTGGAAAGGGTTCATTGATTCAGGTTTTGAAAGTGAAATGCTCGTTATGCTCTCGTTTAATCTTTGGTTTTATTCTCTCTACCACAGAGTCAGGTTCAGGGTTCATGTTGGTCATAATTTCTATCTTTATGGTAGACGTGTGCTAGTGCGAGGTCTCTTTAATGCTCCTCCTACGTTGCTAGCTGCGTGTTCAGTGGGCTCCGGGACCGGGACGTGAGTCTTTCATTCATCGAAAGTCGAGAATAATTTATAATAATGCTCTCAGTCAAAATAAACGCGAAAAATTGTTCGTTTCCGGCTTGCCGTACGTTAAAAGTATTGCTCATTTCGGTTTCGTTACAGCTAATTTGTGAATGTCGCTCACCTACAACAACAACGCTCCACATTCAAGCACACGCTTCATACGACGACGGATAGGCCTGCCAACTAATTTTTTTTACAAGCACATATATATTAGGCGCAGCACATTCTCATAATTACAAATACCTTGCGAGTGTTGTTCCTCTCAGCCGGTTCAATTACGCTTTCATCACAAGCACACACATGCATGCAAAATTCCTTCGTCGTAACTAATTTGGATGCCTACTTTGTTCTTCCGAGCAACACAGGCGTCGTGCCGGTGCGTACTTCGGTTTAGAGAGGAAACCTCAAATGCGAACTTCATATTCTGTCTCGTGCTAGATGAACGTTATTAATTTAGTAACACCAACTGTCGCAGGTTTCTTTTGAAAAAAAAAACTATTATTAGGTTGCGGGAGAGGAGACACGAAAGCCTTGCAAATAGAACCTTCTTCTACCAGGCTGGCGCAATTGGTGTCTGCATACACGGGCTCTCCACCTGCACTCTATGCTGCACTTTCGAAATGCTGCGAGATATTTAGTAACGCGAGCCAGATGTAAGTGGCTGGTGGTGTTGGCGATGGCGGCAGAAGAAGTGCAATATGTTATCACAACAATAAGTCACCGGTCAGCCTTGCAACAGGCCACCGAAGGCGTTCGTTGTTTATGCATATTATACCGGATTGGTGTGCTTGTGTTGCGAGTGCCTGCGTAACAATATTTCGCCTGGTTATTATTATTAATAACAGTGCCGTAGTTCTCGTGGCGAGGCAGACCGGCAGAGGAAGGTCGTCTTTACGGCTTTCAACAGGAAAAAGTGTCACAAGACAGCACCGAGTGAAGATGTAAAGAGAATCTTTAAAATATACTAAAGACTGGTGGAGGATGATATCTTTTTTCTCTAGCTTCTCCGCTCTGGTTAAACTTTACTTTCTTGATAACATATTACGGGGAGAAAAGAAATATGAAGGCATTTCTTCTTTCCCTGTCGCGCACCGCGAGTTCTGAGCCTGCAACTCGTCCTCATTTTTCCGGGGGTCCTGTACACGTTCCTAGTACTTACTAATATAAATGGGTCTGGATTTAATGCACGGCGAGACGGAAAGTATAAGCCTCCTATTATGTATAAAATAGCCTGCTCTTGTCCGTTATACAAATTGTGCCCGTGCCGCAGAGAGGGAGAAAATATTGAGACAGTTTTCGTGGCGGAGACCGCGGAGAAGCCAGGAGAAAGAAAGACGGCAAAAAATGACTAAGTATTTAGGCAGAAGCCATGTTAAATATACTTTGACATTTTTCGTTTTCTACTTCATTTGCTAAAACTAAGGGAAAGAAAAAAAATTTGGTAAAATATTCTTTGTACTGTTTTCCTTTCTCAGTTTGGTCTCTTGAGAGAAGTTTGAATACGAGAAAAGATAATTGTATAATGCCCTGGCATGCCGCGACCAAGATGCCGTGGGTCGGGTGACGCGAGAGAATTAAAGTTGTACATATTAAAATGCGTGAAAGGTTTTCCTTGTTTGGTTTGTTTTCTTGATGAATGAACGAGAGTAGGCTGAGTTCTTTTGAGATCAGTAGCTTGTTGCGCCGTTTCTTTTAGCTTATAAAATATTTCTGACTTGGTGGCAAGACGTTCTTTAAGTTATGAACATTTGTCCGTTATTTTTGCAACTAGCATCATGAGACGACTGCGAATTTGTGCAATTCTTCTTAGTCATTTAAATAATTCAAGTACTTGTGCAGTGCACAATCTCACCATCGTTCGACTTCTCCCGACTTGGCTAACGTGTACTTAGTACCTCTTAACTACATGCATATATGTCAAGTAATCTACGAATTTGTTCTTGTAACTTATGCTATGGAGAATATGAGAATAAAATCTATAGAACCTTGTTGTAGTTCAAGACGAGTGAGAGTCTTGAGAGTTATTGCTTGATTTGCAGACCAGTTGCGAAGCAGCAGATTGAAATTAAAAAGTTATAAAAACACCTGACAAACATACGTTCTTTGGTTCATCTCTTGGAACTAAAAGGATGAAACTTCAAAAAATTCGATGAAAGAGATGCAATTTCCGGTAGCATGGTTGACAAAATTGTCTCGTGACTTTCGACGGTGATTGCCTGTATGCTTGAGAGTGAAATGGGCTTAAATGGGCAGTGCCGGAGAAGAAGACAAGCTGTGAATGATTTTCTATTCGATGCTTTCAACCTTCTTCTAACCGGAAAAGCCAGGGACATTTTTGGCCAGTGCAACCAGTGTATGGGACGAGCGGCTTAATGATATCCATTTGTAAATGCGGCAGGTATCAACGGTCCCTGAAAAACAAAATTCCAAAGCATCAGCTTGATGTATCCCGCCGCCATGGCGCATTTCCGTCAATGTAACGCGTAGAGCGCTGGTGGTTCACAAGGGCAAGGTATAAAAAGACAGGCTGTAGAAATTGTTAAATGGGCTGGAAATTGTAAAATAAACATTTGCCCACTCACACACAGAAAAACATTCGATCAAGGGAGTAAATAATTACAAAGCAAACACTTCAAATATTATGAGACCGCAAACGCCATTCATCCCCATATTGCGAAATCAAATCGAAGGTAAACAAAGCAGCGTTATGAAAATCAGGAAAGCAGTGTGAAATGGAAAAATATATCCACGCGGAAGCGGAGGAATTTTGAAATCATTACGAGTTTATTCATTAAATGGAAATGAGTCGTTGAATTTCTAAAAGAAACTTCGTTAAGATTGGGTGACGAAGTAAGATGCATATTGGTCAACTTAATAGCTGACGAGAAAAAGGTAATTAAAAATTGCAGGACATTTTAAAAATTCTTAAAAGTCGAATTTGTCTTATAGTCTTAAGTTCCAATTTCGTTGTAGTGAATGTCTTTACTCCAACAATCATTCCCATATTCCCAGTGCCAAGAAAAAAGCAACACAACACATACGTATACGTAAACGTATTACGACTAATACTTCAAAATCACGTTACTTAAAACTCTTGCTTTGCATCGTTCGCGTATTCGCGTCCAATGTTTGTCTACTTACAATAAGGCAATGTCATTTCTGATTCAGTAAAACTAAAGAACATGGAAAAACAGTACTGCTAGAATACTAGTGAATTTATCAGGTATCGCCTTGAGTTAAAAAGTTGTTGAAACCTAATAATTAATTAGATCTATATTCAGAAGGGAACGCGGCATCCACACTATTTGCGTAACAGTAAAGGAGATATCATCAAAAATAAAATTAGAAATAATTTGGAGAACTCTGTGGGAACTTTGTAATCAGAGAAAAATCAACCTGTCTTAGGTCGCATGATAAACAGAGCATACAAAAACAAAATTGCTGCTAATTCGAAGTTGAAATTCACACTGATAAAGCTCGCATCGCATGCAATTATTTAAGAGTAAAATTGAGTAAGCATTCCGACGCTAATAAGGACATAATTTGCCATGTGAAGTAGGCAAACATCACATTCAATCAAAAAGAAGACAAACGTTGAATAAGTCGTTATGAAACACGTTACGGCGTTCCACAGGATCAGAGCACTTGCAGGAAGTTGCAAAGCTTCTTCATTTCAATGCTGCCCCAGTCTTGGTCAAACTCGGAGAATAAGTGACTCACCCTGGACACTGCGGCAAGCGTAGGAAACCCGGAAGGCTGTGGCGACGTTGCTTGAACGTAGCCCATATGATCACTGCCATACAAATCCATAGGTCCTGGAGAGTTTGGGGTCTGAAAGGCCCTATTCGATGGTGACACTGGCGGAGCGAACCCAGCGCCAGGATAGTTGCTGATAACTGCGAAACAGAACGAAGAAAACTGTCTTAGAAGCCACCGATCGACTCAGGTTGGTTGCACAGTTTCTTTGACGTTAGGACACCCTATCTGACGCTCCCTTATCTGACGTAAACGAAACCCTGGTGGCAGGAATTTCTCGGGGAGGAAGGAGTCAACTAACCTGATAGAGCCTGAGTTAATAACGGAGTATTATTGTTGGGAGTAAGTTGCCCATTTGGAAGTTCCACTGCAACATTCAAACAATTAAACACCACACAATTAATGTTACTTTATGGCGACCCTTGCGTCGTGGTGCAGGGAAAGAAAGAAAGTTAA
Source organism: Mesaphorura yosii (assembly GCA_009869945.1). Classification (NCBI taxonomy): domain Eukaryota; kingdom Metazoa; phylum Arthropoda; class Collembola; order Poduromorpha; family Tullbergiidae; genus Mesaphorura; species Mesaphorura yosii. The sequence goes on from WIXG01000086.1 coordinate 181,336, forward strand.
ATAAATCAAGCAGCTCATTTCTCGGAACAATGATACATCGTTTCACAGGTCACAGGTTAAACGAAAACTGTGGTTCGCGTCCTTCTGCCTGATTGCGTTCGTGCAAGCATTGGTGAACTACGGAGCAATGACTTACGCTGTGCTGGACGTCCGATTACATCTCTGGTTAGTGGAGAGTTGTTGATTGTGTGATTGCCACCGCTTTCGTTGCGAAGACTCGCCTGCTGCAATTAACGAAATTAGGAAGCAATTAAAACGCATGTCTTCTTCATATGCCCATTTTATTTGAAAAGTTTAAGCCACATTTAAGGCGGCAATTTGAATTCTAAACCCTCGCGATCATAATGCGGCTGCACCGTGTCATATTTCGTGTAAAAAGATAACCGTCCGGATTACCAGCTGTATTCTGAGGGAAATTTTGTAGCGGCATAAATTTATTTAGTATTAAGGCGAGTGGAGCCAGACACCAAAGTCATAACTTGCGTTTTAATGTGACTCGTTTACTCTCGATTACTGGCGGAAATATGTGCACAATATAAAAATGAAATTTTGGTGCCGCCATTAAACCATTTTACTGTCTAACGTGCCTGGTGGTTCTTCTCTCGCATCCGCTCTACTGACTACAGTGACACTGAATTTATGACCGTGAATATTAGAATTGTGTTCGGGTTATTAATTACACTGCATAAAAGAAGGTTGTTTTTGTACTTACTACCTGTGCGTAGTCGTAATATCCAGAAGCAGCTGCTGCTAGACTCGCGCGATCCGCAGCGTTAGTGCTGGGCACAGTTGGTGCCGCCGGAAAATAACCATAATTTGGAAATCCTGGAAACCAGAACAGAAATCACGACTTTTTATTAAAGCTGGGCTGCCGCGTCACATAATTATTCGCAAACACGTCGAACAAGCATTAATGTCACTGAAGGTGGCTACCAGCGCAAGAGAAAGTTACGATCACGTCCTACAGCCTCAGCTACAGAGGATTAAAACAAGTACGAAAAATCTACAAATAACACACTTGTGAGGGATTAAAAAGCAGTTGGTATAAACAGCTTGTTTTTATCTATCAAATCCAAACACGTACCCCATCGTGTAATTAAGGAAATAATGACTACTGCTCAGTTAAGTGCATCAAAACTAGACGCCAGATATCGTGCGGTGCATAAGTATGCTAAATCTAGCACCAACACAACGCAAAGGTTCTACAACTACCACGTACAGTTTATATCATGACAATTAATGTTAATATTACAATCATTTCGAGCGTTTACGCAACAACTCTCGCCTACATTAATCTGACATTCTAAAATTGGCTAAAACCGAGCTGACTAATGTAGGCTAGAGTGGTAGAATGGAGTTTGCAGTGAGACCGAGAGAGAAACGGATTATGAAACGGTGAATTATCGTGTGGACCGTGAAAAGACCAGACCAAGACATAAAGGTCGAAAGTGAACAGGACATAACGTGACAGGACAAAACAATAAACAGAAACACAATACTGACGCAAACAAAATCACTGCTCCTGAAACAGTAATTCTGATCCTCGTTTAATTTGTTCGAGATTTTCAAGCGTAATTTACAACCGGTTTAAATCTTGTTGCAAAAATCATAACGACGAGATGTTCGCAATTATTTCGGGGTGGAATAATTTGTTTGCTGCCAAGTCTTTTAGTGCTATGTAATTTCAGCTTCAATTCATAATTATGGATCTCATTCCGTGTCGTATATCACATTAAAATGAGCGAATGTGAAACAACAAAAGAGCGCGTTTGTAGTGATATGAGATTTGGCACCCCGCACGCGGTGTTACAAAAACTGAAAACCTGCTATTTATAAATTGCACGAGTATCCTACAAACTATAAAATTACAAGCAGCAGAACGGCGTGGCAATCGCATTTGCGAGAGAACGTAACTCATGCTTCTTAGAGTAGACGCCCAGACGAAGTCATCCGTGCATGCATTCGGAGGACGTGCAGGATGTACTATATAGGCTACATCGTAATAAACTTATTAGTTCACAGCATTAAAAAGCCAACAAGCGAGGCTACGAGTACGAAAGCTTTTATTATCATTATTATTTATTGAACCATTCGCAATTTATTGCAACAAAAAGGCAATGTTCTCGGCTCTGCACGCTTGACTCTCCATCTCGCCTATAAATTTACGTACTCGAGTCGGTTCTCTCAAAGCAGCCGAAAAAGAATTGAGTTGTAAGAGTGCTAGGGAATTAAGAACGAAGGCTGAAGTATAAACATGTAAATGATCCACATACTTTTTCAGAGACAAACACAAATAACTCAACTTTTTAGCCAAAGCCAAAATAAATCCTCAAGTCAAAGTATCGGTGTGGAACCGACAAAAAATCTGGGAAACCATTGGGTTGTGCACGCGTCGCGCACAAACGAAGTACTCTCTCTGCCTTGTCTAGTCGGAACAGGAGTCTGGAGCACCAGGCTCAAAGCGAAGAAACAAACGCAGATGAGCCGAAAAGAGACAATAATGCATGCAGGCTGAAGATTCAATTCTAAATCTATGTGCCATGCTAATGTAGGCTGACTATATGAATTGTATCACAAAATTCAATTCTTCAAAATTCGGAGGTGACGTGTCTGCTCCGCATACGAGCACAACATAGAAGCACAAACAGACTGATTATTAGGAACAGAAGTTACCAAACTATACTGTTCTTAACTACGCGTGCACATGTCGGGGCGAAACGAAGGTGATACGACCGCAGTCGCACTGACTCAGACTACGTTATCAGGAGCCATACATTTTAGCATTGATACATGACTGTAAGGAGACAGCAGCCGAGAGAGCGCAGTTCTTTTTTCCGCTCCCGAAATACGCGCACATGTAGACCACAGAATGACACTTTAAATTTATGATCTTTTCTATTTATACGTTCGTCCTCTCTTACCTCTCCGCTCTAGCTCTAATGTGATTTTTGTCAATCTAATGAAATGTAAAGCGACTATTCCACTTCCAGACTATAGACTATTGACTAGGACCGGAGTTCGCGTCTGCCAGCCGCCATTAAATGAAGTGAACTGCAGCATCCGACCGCGGCTCGTTTCATTTACATGTGGAAGTAACTACTTCTGCTCAAAATGGATTTTAGTGTTTAATTCTACTTAAAAAGAACTCATAAACACAGATCAGCAGCTCATCAGACTCCAGACGTCTAGGCTATGGTTCGTTCTAGAAAATATAAACTTGGAGTCTGGTTTTCAATATCTAAATTGATGGGTGCTATAAAAATTAAGACTAAACCACAACTAGGCGATTTTATTGTAAGTGTCTACTCAACCGACGGTCGTAACAATTGAGACATTAAAAACATAATCCAACAATAAATTCTAAATCTGAGAAGACCCTATTCAACTTCCACCGAGCGCCCCGAGCTAAAGCATCACCGGAACGCCTTTCCCGGAGCAAATAAAAGTGGGCATGGAAACCGAAAAAGAAGAAAAGAAGTAAAAGTCGAGGAGACTGTCCTGACTATAAAACTGTAAAGATTCGCAGCCTGTGGAAATCGTTAATTGTAATCCAACCACGTAAAGAGAAGGAAAACTGCGAGAAGAGATGCTCTGCTTTTCCTCATACGTGTGTTGGAAACCGAGAAAAATTTACCCTACTCCTTTTGCTCGAGTTCAGCACCGAGCGTATAATTTTTGTATTCAAAGTTTGTGAGCGGACCTTTATACGAGTGCGAAATGTATTAGGGTGTCATAAGAATGATGATACAAAAATCCTAGAAGAAAGGAAACGGTGAGTTAGAATATTTATTATGTAGGACGTAATGGAAATAATACAGAACTTCATTTCTGAGAACTGAAGGAAAATACACTCAAATAAACTGCATACTTTTCTCCGGTGCTCACCTCTGGCAAAATTGATGCGCCTAACGAACCAGTCTCTAAGTCTATTTTTATACACTTCTTTCTCTCTCACTTTCACTCAGCCTCCCTAACAAGCGTACGAATTGAAATTCTACAAGCCACACCTGAAAAAAGTGTGGAGGAGGAAAAAGCATAATACGGAAAATACAAAGGAAAGCTTTTCTTCATAAATACGAGGAAATGATAAATGCACAGCGTAAGCCGCTCTCAAGTCGTCTAAAATGCACGCTTCATTTGTGAAGATAAAGCCCACATTCGACAGAACAAGTTTAAGCAAGAATCAGTCACTTCCATCCATTCAAGCAACAAGTAACCATGTAATCAACAGCTAAACCACACACAAGCTCCAGCACAAAGTAGCGTCTTAAACCTATGTCTTTCTAAACTCTTCTGCAGCCTCTGCAAACGTAATCCAAATTCTCCACCACAAAACTACTCGCTACAAAATTCTGACGCAGATAATCGATTAATTTGACTAAACACAGCAGACTAGAAACCAAAACTGCGAAGTAGACGGTCTACTTGACACTCGTCGTTACTGCGAACTCGACGTATTCTGACTCTAGACCTAAAAGTTAAGTCGATATTAAATAAGTACAGAAAAATTAAGAGAGGAAATTACCTATTGAGATTTTTACTTAATTTTCCTCAAATCTTGTTAATTTTAGTCACGATCGTCTGGATTTTTCAATAGCGAGCGTTCGTTCAGCATCTCGTCAAGCCGCAGTGCAGTTTCCAACTCCGCTTTCGTGTCCGCTAACGAAAAGACTTTCGTACGTGAGCAACTTCGCTTTTGATGTGGAATAAATTTAGACCCAGAGAAATCGCGAACGTCATCCGAATTGTGACTATTTTGTACTACGGTACTCATTTCTACTCTCAGCACTACTTCACTGCTCGCTTCATTCTACACCTCGACTACTCTACTCCAATCCACTTGACGCTGTGAAACGAATTAGTCAGACGCGAGTCGCATCGGTTTCGTTGGAACGAATTACCAATCTGTTTACGTATTTATTTATTTGTCATCTTTTATCAAATTAACTTGCTTTCATCACAATTTGTTCCATCTTTTTAAATAAACAAAACACACAAGATAAAAAGAACTTTTGGCACATTTTTATGTATCAAACATCATTTGTATGCATAATTAACATCCAGTACTCTTAAATTAAATGTTGATTTACGGAATCAAATGCTTGCTTGTGGTGGAGTGGTAAAATCGAGTTAAATTTGAATAAAGATTATTAATAGGTCTGGAAATTTGCGCGAGCTCTCTTAGACTGCATTCTGTATTGCGCTTAGAATCGGATATGTAAAAGGTAATTAGCGTGTTTATTAATGCTTGTTAAGTTGAGTACTCTTGAACATTTGTAGTTCATAATTGTGAGATGTGTCGTGCGCTATTGCGTAAAGAAAGGAAAGCGAAACAAGTCTTAAATTTCTCCTTCGTTGGACTTTAACCTTATATTAATTAAATTAAGCCGAAGAACGCGGTCTTTAGCTTTGCGAATTGCGAGTGACCAACATCCAATTTGAGACGCACTTAAACAAGGGCACGATAGTAAACAAAACTAGAATTAAACAGCTGCAAAGCACAATGAGTGGAGTAGAAGAAAGGTAGAGGTATTAATAAAGCAGTATAGCACCCATCAATAAGATAACACCGATTACTGCTGTGCAAGAGAGACTGCTGTCCGAGTATTAATATCGTATATCTAAATGTTCACACGATACAAGGCTTAAACTCGTTCAACTAATTAAATCTAAAGTGTTGGGAAATTCCAAACAGGCATCCTTTACTCTGATTTAGGCTCTAACAAGTTGAACTACGGGTAGCTGTTGAATTATGCACAGTACGCATTTAAGTTGGAGACCTCAGCTCAGGCGGGTTCGAACGATGACAGATAATAACATATGATTGCATGTCAACATTGCATTACCACTGACTATAATTAGAATTTAATAATTTATGACCGTGTTTTTCATCAGTTTCGCCGTATGAAATGTATGAAGCCTAATAAAATGCCTGCTGAAGTACTTTAGTCCTGCCCATTCATTACGCCTAGTACAATAAAACTATTACCGAAATGCACTGCTCTACATTCAGCTATCATCGTCGTCCCGACGCAACATCGTTGTGTCGTATCGTATCTCATTGCTACACGTGTGTGTGCACGTTCCTAATTTAAATGACCTCGCAGAGTCATGCTATGCCAATCTAACATCTAAACGTGCCAAACCTTAAACCTTCAACAACAGCAGCTGTCGGCTCAAATTGACATACGAGTCGCAATCCACTTACGATTAATCTACCGTAATGAGAAATATTACACCGATCTCGTGTGTCGTAAGTGTGTAACAATTTGTTACATCACACAACCCCTCTTCTCCACTATACCGCTGCGCTATGCCGGCTTCGCACCAACGACGGTGTATGGAAAGAGACCGCGAAAGGTTCGATGTCGAAATCCTTCAAGTCGAAAGTTCTTATCATTAAGAGAGTTTAAGTTCACTTAGTTGAGGAAATGATAGGCATTTATGTTATTTCAAAATACTTTTTAGTGTTATCCTCATTATGAGCATTTACCCTAACTCAAGAACTTAGCAAAGGGAAGACTTTTTCGCTCGATTCGATCGTTCCGTTCGATGCATCACGAATTCATGCCAATAAATAAGATTGCCCAATCCGGACACAAAAATAAATTAAAAAAAGCTTGCATGCAGAACGCGGAGCCTTTTGACAGCGATTGTCTTAAATAATTTAAGGTTCAGTAATGGAAGTGGTAATCCATCACATTAGCTGCCGCTGCACGTAAACCCTTGCAAAGCCATTTCTCATTTTTCTGGCATTAGGAAGCACCTGAACTAGTTACTCGACGTCTGGTGCGTAACTTTCGCTGGCATAATTGGACGTACAGAGGGAAGGAGCCGGAAATATTACCCGCCCGTTCGCGGACAAAACAGTGACGTGGGACAGTCAACCTGATCTCGCTTCAGCGCGTTGCCAAAGCTTGAAATTAAGACATGACAGGATTAAAGTTCAAACGTTCTACATTTTGACAAAACCATAATCACAATGTGCTCTGTCTCCCAACTTCCCAGATCAAATTTGATCGGAAGCAGCATATGGCAGGGTGGCAGTTTAAAAATGCTCGCTCGAAAATGTTTATGACAGACGAAAAAGAATGCTCCTCAAATAAAAACGGCCAGGGCCAGAATAGCACGCATGATCCTCGCCTTGTTAGAGCTGTGTCTTCAGCTAGACGCTCAATTTTGTTTGAATGCTAGCAGAAATGTGCGTGTCAATCCTGTTTCCTCTGCTTAATCGGAGAAAATGCGTATGGACAATCGCCTGCTCATCAGTGTGGCCAAAAGCAAGTTCACTTTGAAATCACCATCATGAAAAGCGGATTTGTGTGCCAGATATATGTGTTTGTGAAAGATGACAAAACTTTAAAATTAAATCAAAGCGTTTGCGAATTATGAAAGCGTGACCGCATTTCGCAATAGCTACGTTAGCGAATTCAGAGTGTGGCATGTGCACATGCATTGTAAAGTAGGTAAGCCAGAAAAATCAAACTCGAGTTCCAACAAACGGTGCCGCGCAAAAGTAGCAATTCAAAAGGATTCTGGCAAGATACCGAAAGCACACACATCTGAGTCCGGGAAACGAACTTCGCTTTCTTGCGCTACTTCTGCACTAGACAAAAAGTTCCAAAGCTGATGCCAGATTCTGAAATTACTGCCAGCATTACTACCTTGCTCGCTGTTCCTTATTTCTGCGAAGAAAAGGCGCAAAATCGATATTGGAACAATGGAATACGCGGGCAGCGCAGCGGTGGAGCAGGAGACTCGTCTTTTCGCATTCTGCACCGCAAAACCAACACACGCTCTTTCGAAGCTTGTTTAAACTGCCGATGGTTGCTGCATGCAACTTTTTACTATTGCTACACTCGCTTAATACAACAAAAGCAAATGCACAGATCACGTATTCTGAGACCCGAACACCAGGTTGCAGGAACATTACGGCGTTAGGGATAGGAAAATAATTGAAAATGCCGGTGCAGTCTGTGCTCAGATATCGACAGCATTATTAAAACGTCTATCTAGCGCTTGAAAAGGCGTGTACGCCACGCAAGGACGACTTAGATTGAGGTTTCAAATGTCAACGAAAAGGAACGAGCTTGTTGGCCTTTGATTTATCACGGGAGACTGTTTGCTTGTAGAGATAATTAAATTACTACTTGTGAAAAGGTGATCCGCGAAGAGCCGCGATTCTCGTCAAATCCCGGAGGTAACCGCATTGGTCTCAATTGTCTCTCAAATGCCAAACCACTGCTCAGAGCGGCCTGCCTGAATCACTTTAACGTTTTCTTTTTCTCAATTCACAAATTTCTGTGATTAATTTTGTGGTCGTCAGTTTGGCTGACTGTCTTATTTCACCCGTTTCTTCGCGGTAATTCTGAATTAAAATGCTGCACTAAGTCTGAGAAACGAAGACACAACTGAGGTTTTCCAGTCCAGAGCGGGCGACATGGAGGCTTGGCTGAGCATCACACTTTGCACACACGAGCACTTTGGGAATATCAGTTCCATTTCATTCCGTGTACGCCCAGCGAGAGTGAACTATTACAGTTATAAAAGGCTGACAATAATATTACTCTTCAGATTTCTTTCTCCTCCTAAACCAAGTCCTGCTCCCACAGCGACTTCAGTGAGTGATATTTTCCCTCTCCGATTGAAATAATAAAAGAGCATTCTTTCCTACTTTCGTTGTCTTTCTCTCTACGCTATCGTCACGAAAGAAAGAAAACTTTTCACCATCTCTATCGCGTTGATTTTTTTATCAGAATAGCTATTGGCTTCAGACGTTGAAGGATTTTCTCCTTCCTATAACCAGGTTCTAATCTTTGCTCAGTTCAATGGGAACGGCTTACGGGAGAATTCAAGGAGCCGTGATACGCGGCGGACAGGGCGTAATTATTTGCCCATGTCGTGACAAGACGCTGCAGTACACTAGGAAATACAATGGCTGTGAAGAGAACTGCGCATGCTAGTACATATGATGAGTATCATCTGCGGTGTTGAAATGCGAAAATTATTGCTAGGAGGGCGACGATCAACAAGTGAAAGCTGAACTCTACGTTAATTGTGACAGTATAACGCAGCGGCCGAGCAGAGCAATTCTTATGAAATGAAATCTGGCTGAGTTGCAATCATGATGAAGCTAAATAGGTCAGGCATGACTCATTCACAGTTTCATAGAGTACAGACAGTCGAGTGGATAAGGTAGACATAAATGAGTACCTGTGGGGTACGGAAGTCCAAAGCCAGCGTAGCCACTGTAACCTCTACCCGCTGCATACGCCGCGTAGGCTGCTGGAAACCCTGCAAGGCCAAAATAGAAATCATTAAAACATTCTCCCACCTCCGCGCGTTGGGCGTCTGCTACGAGCAATCTATGTTCTAAATGCGAGTTACAACGAGACTGGCATGGCGAAGGAACAAAGGGAGAATTTTAATTGCTCTATGTACAAAGAGGCAGGAGAAACTTCTTGATAAATTAAGGATTTTCGAATGAGCCTAATGGGAGGCTGGAGCAAGAATCGCAATAATTTCTGCAATTATGATGGCATTTAACTGTTTCAGCAGCACAAATTCTTTTCACTTCAGATTCGAGCTTTTCAACATGAGCAGAAACTCCATTTTATACTTGGACATTCTGTGCGGAATTGCGAGTGAATGAATGTCATTAGCCCCGAGTACGTCGTCTGCGTCGGAAAGAAGAATGCTACGAGGTGAATAAGGAACTCTTCATTGGAGTAGATGGAGGAAAGAGAAAGCTCGACTTTGGAACAGAGTCGTGTTGCTTTGTTTGCTGCAACAAAGATGAAATTTGATTTCTCTCGGCTGTAAGCTATAAAATTACATACCAGAAAAGTGAAAAGCTAAATGAGCGTTACTGGCTTGCTGTTGGCTTCACTCAGACAAACACAAAAGGTTGCATCTCAAATCCGTTGTTATTCTCAAAAATAGAAAAAGATCTAAATCTTGGTGAAATTTTGTGCTTGCAGAAATAGTAGTAAAAATGCAAGGAAGAAATTATAATTTAAAATAGAAAAGACAAAAACAAGAACAGGGAAACAGGGGATGCTAATGGAAAAATTTTTTGACAAGGGAAAGAGTGAGTTTTCTTTTTATTAAAAAAGAAACTAATGGAACTCTGCGCTACGACTATACCAAGTCTATGCTTGGGTCTACGTCTACGTAACAGCGGCAGACTGAGGAGAAGGAGCAAGTCCTGCAGACTCAGTCTTATTCTCTAATTACTAAAATCTACAATTCTATGCATTGCGTGGCAAATCAATACCCGGTGACGCTGATTTCGCTTGGAGGATGCATGAAATATATATTCATCAGCGCGATTCAAGTGGCAGGCGATGGCGATGGTAAGTCAAGACTAAACTTTCCAAGCGAGAACGACGCTAAGAAAGGCAATATTACAGACAATGTCTCGAGTCTGACTTGACTGAGGAAGCAGAAGAATAATGAAAGCCTCTATTCTTACAAGGACGTATCGTTCTGCATTCTCGAGCAGTATCGAAATTCGCCTTTCTCTCTCCCGACTACTTACGCCTACTTCTATACTGAAAGCAAATTTGAATTCCCTGCGTCATCGGCATTATAGGGCCTGCTATCAACATCGACATGGAGAAATACGGGCCAAAATAGATTTTCTTAGAACTGTAAGCGGCGCTGATCAAGTCGAAAGATAAACAAAATAAAACATTATGAAGCTGCTGCATTAGCTGCTACTCCAAGCTTTTGAAACTTAAACTGCTGCAACTCGCAATTGAAATCGTTAATTCGGAGAAGACCACGAGGAAAGGTATAAAAATTAGAACGGACACGTACGCTTGCCCGATTGAAGGAATGGACAAGGAAATGCTGAGTAGAGATTAGTTTCTTATTAAATGTCGCTCTGAGCTCCGAGTTCGCTGAGTTTGAGTTGAATGACAGCAGCAGCGCACCTGGTATTGACATTTGCCTGTGCAAGCACGTATCTATTATCCACGGACGAATGATTGATTAATTTTCATGTAAGGGAGTCCCTTCTCTTTGGTTTCATGAAATCGTGCTCCGGAATCGCTACAAGACTCTCTCTGCACTCGGGGCAGACAAAATGACTAAGTGCAGACTTCCACGTTGTGTTCGACGAGAAAAACTTGCATAATTAATAACTAGTTGAACAGTGAATGGAATTAGTCGGGACCATGTGATGTCATGTAGTCGCACTCCTCTTACATGAGAATTAACCAAATAAACCAGCGTGATCCGCGCATATTTTTAAAATGCATGACTACTGGCTACGACGGTCACTACTCGTCCAAAGGCTACGGTTCTAATGTCTAAGTACTGCGATCGGGTCTATTAAAAAAAAACCAGTCGAATATTGACATACCATCTGGAATTGCTCCAAGCGACCACATTAAATCTATAACAATGAGAGCGGCACAAAGGAAAAAGACAACAACATACAGTCTTGGTCAATTACATGATCATCAAGATTATTTACGTGGCAAACAACATCAGATTAGTAGCTGGTGAATTATTCAGGTCAGGTGACATGAGTTGGGGCATCTAGAGCAGCTAGAGTCTACTTCTCCTCGCAATGCCATCGGGATTCAATTATTCAGGAGAGTAAAAATGCCACCGGCACACGACTAGGCACTCGCTGACTGGTTCGACTAACCCTGGACTAGCTAGCTAATCAAAAATGCTAATTTCTATGTAAAACACGAGACTCACACACACAACTCAGCGAGTAAGAGGGTCGTTTGAGATCTGTCGATTCGAGTTTCAATAACTGATTTATGCTATCCGAAGCCCAAGTATTTGATTTATTCAGCCCAAGTGGGCCCTCCACCGTTAAGAAATTCATGCGGTCATTCAGCCCATCTTCTACGGTACAAAGCCGGGTCGAAGATTGTACACCGGACTAACACTGCGTTTTTGTATTGCCCTAAACTACCTTGTTTAAATTGTACTCTAAAACAAGGAAGTGCTGAGTCCTCATTTATGACGTCTGTGCGGAGCACTGCGCGAAATGAGAACTCATCGTGTCGAAGCGAAGTGAGCTTGAAAGCAGAAGAAAGATGGGACGAGTACGAAAGCGAGAAAGAAGTAAAGAGAAGGAGTTGGTTGAAATTCACAAAAAGTTCTGTTTGTTCAGAGATTGGAAAACTTCTCTGCTAAAGTTTTGTGATGGTGTGGTAGTGGAACGGACTCATTTCATTAAAGAAGCTCAAAAGGAAAACCGTCCACTTTTCTCTCTTTATGAGCCAAGTTCATCACATCACACACACAGCACAAACAAATCTAGTAAAACTTAATGAAATCATTATAACAGTCACACTGCGAAGAAGAAGACGCAATAAGCTACCTAATGCTATAACTATTTCTACATTATTCTCGTACACTAACTATATAATAGGACTACACACTAAACCAGACTCTTCAGTCAGACAAAAATTCTTTCCGCTTTATTTTCTTCCAAACTTTTTATGCTATGACTTAAATGTCAAAAATGACGTCTTAAAAGTTGAATAGCAAATTAAAAGAATGCATCAGGTGAGTAAGCCAGCTGAATTTTTCAACGATCCACCGAGCCAGAAACATTACTCAACCAACTGGCTGCTGACGACGCCTCATTTTTCTCTCTCTCTCTCCGTGCACATTGTTGACAATGTTGCATTACGGCCTCTTATTATTAGCTTGTCAAAAGAATGGAAGAGTGAGCGGCGGGTGGAATTCTTGCTCTGCGATATTATTAGAAATCTATTAGAGACTAGACTAGAGAATAAATGGTGATGGAAAAAGAGCCAAGTGGATGGGTAGGAAATGGAATCAGCATGGCAGAAAGCCTTCTCAGTGGAGCCTACTTGAGAGGTAGTCAAGTCAGTCATTGTTGATGGGAAGAAAAGAAGCAAGTGATACGTCTCACTGCTGTCATCGCCATCCGACCATCCTCATCTTCCTCCACGCGTGCTCGGAGCTCTTGTCTCTTCACTTAACATGTCAAATCTGTTGATCTTTAGCTCCATTTAATAGCAGAGATGACTTCTTGAGTCACGATGAACAGGGATTTAAGTATAGAAATGCCAACATAACGCACAATATTGTGAGAGGATTAAAAATCACAAAATGAAAGGAGCAGTGCAAAAGTGCGAACTGTCCTGCCAAGCAGCAGTATGTTCCTGTCATACGAAAACTGACTGAACTGACGATGACCAAGGCCGGGCCGACCTCTGACCTAAATACGCGAAGTCAGCATGCTGAACTACTAAAGGGCGGTGCTGGGAAGAACTTGTGAATGGAAATAAGCTTGACCACGATGTAGTGAGTTACGAATGCGGATGCGGAGTGTGAAAAGGCAAATATCAAGAGACTTTAGGATCTTTCTGTAATGCTCGCAATCATAACAATGGCATCTCTTTTGCAAAGCCCTTCTCTTCTGACTTGGCAGTACTTCTTATGATGTGGGCAACTGAGTGAATTAAAGAAGGTGGTTAATGAGTACTTTGGAGAAAGTTTAAGAGAAAAGTCAAGTCACATGCAAAAAGATCAAAAAGTTGCCTCGAGGAACACAGCGGCAGAAGTACGTAGTTATGCAACAGCAACAACAATAGCAAAGGAAGGGAAAGTGTGTAAGAGGCAAATCCTTTCTTGGAAAAACATCTTTTTTCTCTTTTCATATTTGTAAAAGCAAGACGAGGAGTTGCTAAGTCTACTCCAACGCAACGCAATGTTCCTCCAAGACGCTTCTGCACCGCCACTCTAGCTAAGACCTACACTCGATCCTAGTCCTCTACTGAACCTATCCACTCTGCACTTTAGCGAGACAAACTGACTGCTCCTCTAAAATAATAGCAGACTCTTGCAGCGGAGAAAGTGAAGTTTTACTGAATTTAAGTTTTATTGACTTGGTCTATACGCATTACGAACATAATCAGAAGAGAAGAGAAATCGACTACAATCTACATGATTACGATTATCATTATAATGGTAAAATGTGTATTTTTGTTATTGGTTCTTACTTTACTTCTACCCACTAGCACACTGCAGTTACAGTACACATTAGAAACAACACACAGAAACTAAACTCTCGTCTGCACCCGCACTGGCCTCTACATTAACTGTACTGCTGCCCAAGAGTGCTCCAACGTACGTAATTACAAATTAAATTGTAATCAATAACATAAATTCAGGGATGAAGGAGTAAAACACGAGACAAACAACTCGCAAAGCGCAATCGACAAAGGAAGCGGAGCAGCAGCGGAGAAGAGGAAAATCTCTACTACACAAAACTAAACGACTGCAGTGCTCGCTAGTTGCTCGAGTACAGAAATCCGATTATGGATAATCGAGATTAATAATTATGCTATTATTGCTGCAGAGTCGGCTAGTCCGAAGTACAGAATAATTGACTACCGCACTGGCCCAATTTCGGTTAGCGAGTTAAACTGCGACTCGAGGTTGTCTCATGTAATAAGTACGGTTAACAACTTCGGCACTTTTAAACGTAAACAACTCTAAGCACTAAACTCTCAAGTGGAAACGACAACCCACAACTTCTAGGTTTATGAGCTAGTGGCATTTTTGAGTGGCTGCATTCATCGTAGCTCTACAGCGATCGACTACACAGCGCTAAGATGTTAATGGCGGAGGTTCTAATTATTCTTCCGATATTGATACTCAGTTTTCCAATCTCCTACTAGGAACTCAACTACGTGGAGGGTGAGTTTCGAGAAATCAAGCCGGTAATACGTTGTTGGGGGACAGAAACTCGGAACGGATTCTCGTGTCAGAGGCTAAACCCCAACAACCGTCTACGCTAAAACGGCATGTTAACTGTTAAACCCGACTGACTGCTAGAAAGTGTAGAACACACGAGCACAAACATCAAAAAAATAATTGAGAACCTAAACCAACTCGTATTAACTGTTAGTAACATGGCAGGTCGTTCCATCTGATGCTACTCGTAAGTCTACACAGTCTAACGGAGTTAGTGTAAGTGTACGCTCAATACTCAATGTGTTAAAGCCTCGTTGCACTTGCAACTGGAATACTGGACAGGGGAATAGGACATTGGACACATAATCGGAGTCCTTCTCTACCTCTGCCTTCAGATATGCAACCATCTACGATATGCAATGCTAAAAGGGCTCACGGGAACCCTAATTATGATTCTAATTATATGCTTGCGTGTATGCGTGATAAGAGATTGACGTGAAAGTGATGTGTAGGGGAAATTGGATGATTTGATTCATGAGCGTTTCTCGCAGTTCACGTAGCTGAAGCACGTTAATCAATAATGGTATGAACACCTCCGCGTGTACAAGAACGATTATTGCTTTTCCTTCCCACACCGTGCAAATGCGAATGCGAGTCTAGCCCGAAGTAGGATGCACGATTCACGACTGACGTCGTGGAGTTCGGCGCTACGCTTGACCTAAATATGAAATGAACCTAGCAGCTAACGAAATTTCATTTTTGGCACTCATCAGAGTCTCTTTTCCTTTTCGTAATGCATTACTACCAGTTTTGCCAAACTGATTTTTTAAATGGTTACTCTACATATAATTTCATTTCTCGGCGAGTCTTTTATTATTGACCATGCACATTTCTCTGCTTAAAGACCAACCTCGCTCCACGTAATGGTTGACCAATTAAAGTGATTCAGCACATTCCTTAATCTATTAAACTCTCTACTAGAATACTTCTCTCTGACGACCACTAAGGTATTCTGGAGAAAGACTCAAGTTGACTATATTTATCATTGCTATTGGCTCGCAATGCCACGTGGTACAATTTGAGATAATCATAGTGTTTGTTGCTTTACAGACGAAGATTATTTGCATTCTCTCACGTCGGAGGCAGGCTGCGGGAAATAGTCTTAAGTATAATGGGAAGTTGTAAATAATTTATTTAAGCCTCTCTCCCTACAAAACTCAACTTTATGTCCAAGTTTTTAATCCGTGGAAAGGGAAAACAGACGAGACGAATGTTCCCTGCCACCTCTATGCTTTATGGTATACGGAAAAGAGCTGTTGTTACGACGCTATGAAAAATACTATAAATTCCAACGCCACAACCACAGAACACATCAACACTAAATACTCTGAAATATTGCAATACGTGAGTCGTTGTCTTTTTCAATTTCAATATTGGCATCTGCGCTAAACTCACGGCTATAAAATGAAATTATAAAATGGAAAGTCTTCTCGAGTTTCTTCATACGATAATAATACACAAGAGCCTATCAACAAGTTAATTTGCACAATTTTCATCAACCTTCGAAAAGTGGAATACTGTTAAAAGTAATTAGCAAAACAAATATAAGATCTTCCTACCACAACCTAAAACGAAGTATACTATTGTATTGTACCGTTCAATGCACTGGACGACGCGTAGTCTTTTTACGATGTCTTTTATGAGTTTGAAATAGCACTAAAGCTGTTTTTCCTTTCCGGCGTGCTAGAAATTCTTTTTACAGAAACAAAGTGCCGACTCTCGATTTTATTTCCTATGTACTGCGTAAATACGCACGAAAGTTGTATTTAACGGATAATAGTTTGTCTCTGGGGTGTGATAAGAATATGACAGCAGATATGCAATATGGCATGGGTTCATATGTATCCTCATATGCATTGTTTCGAGTGCACAAATCGTGTTCGCTTTGACTTTGGCATCAGTTAATCTCTTTCTCTTACGAAATTGCAATTATTCATTTACGCTTTGGACCATTGAAAGGTTTTATTTCGTTGACACAATGTTTCATTTCTTATTGAGCTCTCATTTTAAAATGGAAAGTCTGCAACGCACGGGCCTAGCTTAAAGTTTTCAGATCCTAGTCCTAATCTCAGCTACTTTGTACTTTCTACGCTCACCGTCTACTGGTCGGACTCTGGTTCTGCACGCTAGACTTAAGAAGTACGCCACTATTTGTCTTTCTCCGTAAACGAAAACGTCTAAGACACTGGCTCTATATCACTCACCCTACGTGGCTATGCGTTCGCCTAGTCTAGCTATAGTGAAACAACCCTATGATAAAATATGGACTGAAAGTTGTAAATTGGTTCCTTGTTAGGCCGGAAATGATTCGCTGCTCTTACGCTGCACACGAGAGAAGAGAAAGTGCTGAGACGGTATGCATTATTGAGACGGACTAATTGCCTTTGGACTGGACATTTGTATGAAATGAAAAATAACTATGATATATTGCCTCTCTACTCCTGTACCTCTCTATTCTTAATCTAGATTTATGGCTAACCTATCAACTATCTCTCTACTCACTACGCCTAGCCCTACATCGTTGGAACACAAATCAAGACACTAATTGAACGGAACTCCAAATTTTCACTAAAAAGTGGAGGTTCATTGGAAGAAGTCTCGAACTCTTTTGGCGAATTCAATCTCTTTGTTGTCCTCGATTGTTTGCATTGAAATCACAGACTAGGTTGACTAAAGTTTTATCACTAAGTTACTAATCACTATAATTTCTCTCTCCCCGTTCGCTAATCTGATTAATTCTAGGCCGGTACCTACGAAAATTAATCTCATCTCAAATACGACCGCAGTTGAGAAGGTTTTGCATTGGTTCCCTCGTCGCTGACATTTCGCTTCAACAAATTACGAAATATGAGTGATCGCTTAACTCGGCACTGCGTCATATACTCGTTTATGCCAACATTTAACCGTGCATTGTGGAAGGTAGATGAGGCAGGTGACTGCACGTCGGTGCTTTTAGTGTGAATCAATGAGCTTAGCATGTTGTGGTTCAGTAGTTCGGTGCGAGACAGAAACAAGGAGACGAACGAAAGAACTGCATTGAAGCCTAGATCGACGGCTGCCTGTCTACTTGGTTCTCTTAGAGACTCATGGCCTGAATTGGGAGCATGGTGATGCCCATCGGGTTGATGGCAATCCCAGCTGCGGGCTGGGGTTGGTTCTGATTAGTGAGAACCCCGAAAAAATTCTTGGGTGCCAAGTATGGAGTGTGATCGAGAGTGGAGAGAATGTGGTGGGTCCGTGAGTGACCGGACAGGGCGGACGAGTGACTGGC
Organism: Mesaphorura yosii; assembly: GCA_009869945.1. Classification (NCBI taxonomy): domain Eukaryota; kingdom Metazoa; phylum Arthropoda; class Collembola; order Poduromorpha; family Tullbergiidae; genus Mesaphorura; species Mesaphorura yosii. The sequence continues at coordinate 199,367 of WIXG01000086.1, forward strand.
AGCCGCCCCGGCAATGGGGATCGCGTAAGGAGTATACCTGATGGAAGTTGGAACTGCGTGGGCAGTACTTGTGCCTATGGCTGGAATTAGAATGAACTCACCATAGCTTGCACCACGAGTTGAAGCCCTCGTCTTGGCTAAATTCGATGGTAGCATGACTTCCTTTGGTTGCGCCTTCTTGCATTCTACCTGCTCAAACGGAATTAGTCTCACTAATTAGTCCATCTCGGACTCCGTTGCACTGTACTCTTCGTTTCCTTTCCCAGCAGATTAACACTTGCCCGTGCTGATCGTAACAGGGGGCGTAAATACTTGGTATATACTTACCATTTTATTGTTGATTTCATGGAAATGTATTTCGCAAACTTTATCAACAACATCTTCATTCTGGAACGTCACGAAACCAAATCCTGTCAACAACAAAACCAACAACAGTCAGTGAATTACATTTAATCAGAGAGAACCAAGAAGCATAAACATATAAACAAAATTCTGAATGCCAAATTCCAAACCATGAACACAGCGCAATGGGGTAATGTCAGACGCGCAGTCAGGAAGCAATGCAATATTCAAACCAAAGTGTACAAGGAATGTTGGCCAACTGCACAGTAACAGGTCGGAATCTACAAATTATCATTGTACCTCGCTCGTTTCCCACATTAAGATCGGAGATAACGCTTTACCATTTAATTGCGACGTGGCGCATTTCTCGTGATGGCACGACAAACATTCTGATCTCCTTTTGCCATAATTATTTCAACTATCTTGCCATCTCTGCAACGTGTCTGTCTGGCAGCAGACTACGCGGAGCTCAGAAACCGTGTCTGTCTCCGTCAGGTGTTCAGATCGGAGAAGAAGAGCGAGAGACATGAGTTTCGGAAGACCCGTCTTTCGTTCCTCGCTGTTAACTCTTACTTTTCTGGCACTGTGCCCTTTCATTCTTGGCTAATTAACAAATGAAAGTCTCTCTCTGACAAAAAAAGCCAACATGAAAGTCGTATCATCAGAAATCCAAGCCAAAATTTCGGTGCAGCGCAGACAGCAGAAGAAGGGAAAGAAGAATTAATGCCTTATTCTGCAGAATGGAAGGTAGAGTCGAGTGAAACTTTAATTACGATTGAGCATGGAGAGATGAATAACCGGTTAGATGAATTGCACGGATGGACGCTATAATATATCAACATTCTAATAACATTAGAACTCTCGGTCGGGGATTCCATTCATTTGCCGCACTCGGGTAATAAGATACATGGAAACAGAACGACAGATATTATTATTATATTATCCAATAAATAATGATAAATATCTCTGCACATTTCGCCTCGACTCGGGCCAGGTCCCTTCATTCCAACCGCCGCGTTCCGTCCGACAAATATTTCCATTCAACCCTAGCAAAATATTTTGCCAGCGACTTTAGCATTTGTTTCACAGACAAAGATAAAGTGATGCGACTTAATGGCGAAATTCTAACTTGGCCGATTTGTTTCACCATGGCTCGCTAATGTTCGCTCTTTCCGACGAATTCCACTTATGCCTGTGCTATCTTCGTACACGTGCACCACTTTGTCATTTCTATTCATCGAAGTCGAACGAAGGCATTTTACTCGGAACGGAACAAAGCAACAGGACTCACTCCTGCTTATTTATTTTACAGACAAAATATTAGTGAACTGGCAATTTGTGATCGAAATTAATTCTCAATGAGGAGAAAGCACACGTGAGAAAAATCTCGTCATATTTTCGTGCAAATCGAGATTTGTATCGAGCCACTACGCCTCGCAGCAGATTACAAGCCAAGCAATATCGATTACTTTAAACGCTGAACGATGAAAGCAAACAAGTGCTTTCACAAACCCATTGCCTTGAATGATTCCATGAGTAAAGATTGACAGAGAAAAGAGGGGTATGTAAAAAAAATCGCCAATTTAATATCGCGGTGTAAAAAGATCGAGAGTGTGGAAATATAGGACATGAAATAGATAGCCTCACAATAATATCGAAAGAAAAAAGATCGACACGGTCCAAACTATTAGAAATTTGACGGCTTTTGAGTCCTGTTCGGCAGTAGATATAAAAGAGTGCAACTAAAGTCTCAGAAATATCTTTGGAGCGCTTTTAAAACTCGTATAATCATAAATGTTGTCACAATGTTTCATAATATTGACGATGACGACCTGACGTGCAAATTTTAAAATTCGACCCTCTTCATGCAGTCGTCCAGCAAAAATTGTGCCTTCTTCGCAGTTCCAACTAATCTGACAAAATTAACTAACCTAACCAAACTTCATTCAATTCACTCATTTCCATACTCACATCGCACCGAAATTCTACATTTCGGTCATCTTTCTGACATCGATCTTAGTATTAGTTTATTAATTCACATTTCGATAATTCGATTCGATCATATGCAATCTTTCTGATTACGATATTATTCGCGCGATCTTTTTACATATCGATCTTTCAACTGGCGATATTTCTTCCTGCACCGGCCTTGAATGCTTTCCTCTTAATTCTTGCTTAAGCTGACTGACTGCATCTGTGCGCGATGTGCACGGAAAACCAACTTTTCATTTCTAACTTGCTTCTATTTATCTACATGAAAAACCGATTTGTCTCTTCAACAGTTTTGACGACGCGATTTCTCTTCACTTTCCTACTTTTACGCTCTGAGCATTGTGCGGGAGCAGTTCAAGTGGTTCTCATGTGTTCTCCCAGTCGTTCACCGAAACCATAATCCTCAAGTAACATTATTTAACTTCAAATGCACACACATGGGCATATGGCGTTCCAGGGCTGTTTTTGAGTGCTACTGCTGAACTCCTTTCAATTACAATAAATATTATATGCCACACCTAATGCACGGCCTCGCTGCATGCCAGACTACTCATGTGGCCTTGGAATAAAGGCATAAGAAGCCTCAAAAGACATTTCGCAATCCTCGTTATACTGAATATTCTGTGTTTAGTCAGAGTTTGTAAATTTGGACTACAAAATTCTTGTTTGCACTCAACAAGTGAGAATGCTTGACTATTTCGCAAAAAATTAAAGACACGGAGTACGAAGAGCCCTATCCGCGCCTCTTCATGAATCTGCCTACTCAATTTTCGCTTAAGTAGACATATAAAACAAAATTCTCCAACACACACGCATGAAGTGGGTGTTTCATTGTCCTATCCTATGCCGTCCATATTTTGCCGCATATCCCATCATCCACAGCCATAATATTTTCTGCGATCAACACCAGCACGGCCAAAGGAGAGAAACACTCAACACACAATATGCAACCCGCTTAATAAATGCAAAAGATAGAATATTTCCAAAATTTTGCTCATATATTCACGTTGATATATAAATCAACTCAACAGTTCGCGCAACTTTTCTTGCCTGGTTTTCCTAATATTTGCTTGAGCATTTCAGAATAATAATACATCACCGACAAAGACTCCTCAGTTCTCATCGCTCTTCAGCCGCACTCGGCGGCATTGTGTGAGTCTGGACTCGGCTGTTTATGGAATTCATAAGCATGTAAAGTAATAGAATTGGAATAATGCATGCACAATGCTATTATAATTCCTTCTCTTTCACTCTGCTCTGATTCTCTGCACAAGAATAATGTTGACAGAATAAAAAGGAAAAGTTTAATAGATGTATTTATTTATTATATTACAGCTTTATTCTATTTCCCTGAACTGAACTGGTTATTTTGCGCCCTTGCAGCCTTGTACAAATGCCTTCAACGCTCTCATCGACACGCGGGAAAATAAATCGCATTACTTACTTAGCATTTATGCGACACGAGAGTATGCAGTGTCAGACGCTCAACACGTACAACGAGGGCAGAGCGTCGTACACTCCAAACTATGAATCTGCTCTAAATTGTTAATTTGAATTTTATTGAATTCCTGAACTTATTTTTTTTGCTCTGTCCTCTTCCATTCGCTGACTTCGTACACAGGACAGTATTTTTATTGCGTAATAAATCTGATTTACAATTGAGAATCTGCCACATCGGCGTGGAGCGATCTGAGCCTCCCATCGTCAAGTCACTCACTCCTTGTATCTTGTTGCGATTCTTCAACTGGAGAATTTAATTGTTTATTTCCTCAGTTGCAATTTCAATATCATTCCAGTTTCAGCGTGTGCTGAAAGCGGACAATCGAGACAACGAGGAGCAGCAGCGCACAAAGTACGATGGCACAACTTTTATTTATTTTGATGATTATTATGTACAAGCAAGGAATAATGACTGCATTCACTGACATCAAGGTTCTAACTATGCGGAACAACTTCTCTGCACCGTGGAAACTTTCTTTCGCGACTGAGTGAGCAGAAAGGTCGAACTCCAAGAAGAGTAGAATTTATGTGCATTCATTTTTTGAAATTGCTCACCTAAAGTTAAATTCGAGGCCGAGTACAGGCAGAAATCGACGGCGAATGTGGCCTGTACATTCCTTTGTCAAATTTACGAGTTACTTTCACAATTTCGTGATGTTACTCTAACTATTTTCATTTCTTTCGATTCGCATTGCTTGCTACTTCCAATTCGGAATGCCGAACAACGTATAGGTAAAAATTCAATTTCTTTTGCACACATTCATTTCCTTCTTGTTCTCTTTTTGGACATCTCGCAAACAGTTGCAGCGCACGGTGAACGGCACGCCCAGCTCGTGCAGGTCTGAGCGATGTAGTAGTCGAAGGTTGAACGTTGATTATGCTTCACCACAGTAACTCAAGCCTACTTTATTTCCTGAACTTTGATAAAATATCTGAATGTGCACAACATGTAAATAAGTATTTCCATACAAAGTGCCATTACCTTTCACTGCCTCAATACTTGCATTTTGTTAACTCACAACTTTCTGAAATCGCATCTGCAATAGTTGAGTAAATGTTCGATCCGGAACTCACACGACTCGTCACCTCCCAACATTAGATTAAATTCTTAATTTCAAACTCTCCTGCAAGAATATATGAGGCAATGAGAATGATATTCCAACTCCTCCTCACAAGGCCTGTAAAGTTACGTGAAGATTTTGGGGTCCCGCCTTTCTCTTTATGTTCGCAGGAAGGAGAAAATTATAACTGTACTGACTCGAGCATTACCGTTAACCTCAGAAACTCCAATAAGACCAAATTTATGAAGCAAATTAAGAACCAATTACTTTAGCTCTTTCCTCTACCTGCGTTCAATATCATAACTTCTTTCCACACAAAGCACAAATTCTTGCTAAAAAGTGAAAGTTTTCAAAATTATTTTTCCCCATTTCTTTTTCGACAATTGGTGTGCGCTCATTTACTGTTATTACGGTATTCCATAACAAATGTAAGAAATGAGCGATAAATTCAGAAAGCACTCGAACGGTTGGAATGAAACGACGCGACTGGCGTGTGAGAATATAAAATTGGTAAAAAATGTAATAAACGAAACGCGTTCTATTGGTTTTGGCAAGGAATATGGCATGATAGTTGGAGTAATGTAATGTCTGCATAATGAGCACGCTTGCTGAGTTCAGTTGCATTATGAAGTGATGACAAAATGTCAGAAAATGGAAACTCAAGTGCAAGAGTTTTAAGTTTAGTGAAGATTGAAATATTAAATTAATTGGACGCCGAGAATTTACGTTAATCTTGACTGAATTCTCTGCATGCATTAGGCGCAGGGAGACAGCATGAGCGAATTTAATATTGATTTGTGATTTTTGTATTATGACAGAATAGAAAGAAACACATATATCGAAAAAGTACACTCAACGGTTAATATATTATTATATTATGCTTATGTGCATGTAAAGGAGAAAATCTCAAGTCGTCTTTAGGGAATTCAAACAAAAACGGCTGCGAGAGGAGAGAAAGAAAAGAAAACACGCAGAGTAAAAGCCCTGACAAAATAAAATGATGGAATTACATCGGATAGAAAACCTAGAAATAATATCTTCTTATAGAAAGAAAGTGCAACGCAGTGTCCAGTGTGTACTCTCGAAGAAAGCATTCATACGAGTAAATGCGGCCAAAGCATGGCATTCCGCCGTTACCATCACCATTACGGTGGGAAGCCTATGCGAACACGCAGCAAAGCACTATAACAATAGTTTATAAATATGTTAATCTGGACAGGCAAGATAAAAACGCGTACCGATCAGGTAGGGCAAATAATTCAATTAAGCCCTCAACTTCTGCTACTCGTCATTTGCGTACCTGCCCCATGCTAAATGATTAATGTCTGCACATGTAAGCATCAAATATTAATTGACGACGGTCAATAGGGCATTACTAAACAGTCCAAGGAGGAATGCGAGAAGCACAGCGGCGGTATTTATCAAAGAGGAAGATACACGACGACTTTGACGAGCGGCTTCAGCCATAAAATTAGATTTAGTACAGAAATAAAACTCACGAGACAAATACTTCATAAAGTATGTATGAAATTTTGAATGATTTATGCAACTTGTACTACCACAACCCAGTCGCACTTTGAAAGAGGAGACAATTTGTAGTGCGCTTTTGGTATGCCAGACGCCTGTCGCCGTTCGGAGACCAGGCAAGTTGGGCACAAATGAATGGAACGGCAATACCTTTAAATATTCAGCAAATTAATAATTGGGCTCCTTTGAAGCATTTTCCAGAAAATTCATTGAGTAAAATCTCATGTAGAAAATGTCGCACGCAATGTATCGCACGGACAATCCGGTGGCTAATGCACGGTGCTTCGACTGAGGTTTCTAAATCGAAGTGGAACAACCCATGCTAAGAATCAGTAACCACATATTTCTGTCAGAACACTTGAGCGCCCGACAGCGATGCATAATGTATCCCGCAATGCGTTGGATGTGGGCTCTGGTTGACTGTTCTTTTTCTGGTTCGTTTGCAAGTTATGGTGGAGCGGCACAAACATCTGAACGAACTGTAATAATAATTCGGCGTGAACTTGATGTGCTTTTTACATGGAATCTTTTGGCACCTCTTCACCGTGAATCGTCTGCAGCAGATTATGGGAAACATAAAATTATTCTAATTTTACTCCGATCTAATTTATGTATGTAAGTGTGAATCTGTGCCGCTGTGCGTCATTTCCATTGCAAAGAGTAGTAAAGTACCGTGCAATGTCTCACACTTGCCAGTGTAATGGACATAATAATATAATAAGGATAATCTTCGGCGTGTTGGTATACGACGAGCACCAAGTGCTTCAGGCAGATGAAGCGACTGGCATGAATCGACTGTCTTTATTAATGTCAGTTTCTTAAATGACGTCAACCATATTGCTCAATAACAGGACACGCAAACGGCACAAAGTGTCTAAGAGCGTTTACATATTCAGCCACTTCTGTCAGTCGTTCACAATGGAACACAACTCCTACGACAATTCCCGACGCTTTCATTTCGAATTCATAATTCCTCCAACCCGTTCTTGCCTTTATCATTCCATCATTCGCACGTCGCCGAATTTGACGAAATCAAGTATGCGTTCTTGGTTTTAGATTAAACGCCAATAATGCCATCGTATTCACATTCGGGTATTTTCCAATTTGTGACTGACGAATATTAACGCGTATGTGCATATCTCCGTTGCTGTCGAATGTCGCCAACATTTTTAATAAAGTGTTATCTCGTTTGAAATGCCGACGTCATATTTCCTACACGCATGCACACCAGACAAACTCAGTGCAAGTCGAAGAGATGCGCCAAAGTACGCGTTGTCTTTCATTGATAATAACGCCACTTCTCAGGGAGTGACACTGACTAAGCGACTGTCTGCTTGATCGAACGAAGTGCTGTTAATGCAGCTGACTTGCACGACTTAGAAGGATGATGTTTACACGCGCCCCGCTACGCGGAGCTTACCTGAACTACCAACGAATTGACTAAGATGTGGACTAAAGTGCTGTGATTCATGAGGTGTTGTGACCTATATCAGCGGATTCCCCATTAAAATACAAGACCTTTTCACTAACCAATTTTGTAGAAATTTCCCATAGGGGCGGAGTTATGACCGAAAAACCGAATTCGGGGTTTCCTTAATAACTCCCTGAGAATACATTTTCGCTACAGACACGCGTAGTATAAAATGTTTGCCTCGTTGAGGGGTACCCAACGATATAGAAACTTCTCGACACGGATTCAAAATGGCGGAGATATGGCCGAAAAATTGAAGGCAAAAAAACTGACTTTCGGTTTTTTCTCTGTATCTCGGTAGGCTTGAACTTTTGATCGAGACGCATGTTATAGCAAATGTTTTCCACATAATGGGCTTTCCAACGCCACATTCGGGGCCAGGTTCGGACCGGGTATTACGGAGTTACAACAATTAAAAAACCGAATTTCAGTTTTTTTCTCAATTTTCGCATTTTGGCTTAACACATGCATAAGTGGATGAACTCGGGTAATTTTGAGGCAATTTGTGACATTTTCAAGTTGCCCCACCCACAAAATCAAAATTCGGTTTTTTCTCCGTACCTGTGGGAATGAATTTTGATCGAGACATGTGATCCATGAAATGGTCATCTACTCGGAGGCTGTCCAATGACACATTCTGTGAACATCTCGGGCAGGGTACTTCCGAGTTACAACAATTAAACCAAACCCGAATTTCGGTTTTTTCTCAATATCTCTCTATGGTGTAATTTTCCCTTAAGACATGCATAAGCAAAAGTGTTCAAGTAGTTCTGGGGTAACTTTAGACATGTCTCACATTGCTCCATCTTGTAGTGTGAATGTACCAGGTCAATTTTAATGTTGTAAATCTATTATTTCACACTTTGACTTAAGACATGTCTAAAAAATGTTTGTCTCAAGGAGCCCTCGGCTGGGGTACTGTGAGACGTATGCTATATCTTGCTAGGACGTAATTTTGGCTACATGCATGTATAAGGGAAGTTGTTGGGGCCCCTTGAGACAACTTGCCTCAACCTCCCGACGTGGCCCTGGAGGCGGCGCACGGCGGGTAGGCGCATGTCCGGCCTGTTGAATGAAATTCGTAAGGAGACGGTATAAGGGGCTGTGACACCGCTTAGTGGTCCTGGCCCGGAATGTTTGTGATAGCCGACAAACCGACTTTATGTGTGCCAAGTAAGCTCTGTGTTATAAACTTTCAGTCTCAGTTTTATGGAATTTCAACATCGGTACATTTATGTCTGCGTTAATTATAATCCAACTTTACAAGTTTACCTCTGGAGATGAGGCAAAGCTGTTCTATTAATAAAATTACCGCATTAGCCTTAAGGATTCCTGCATTCGCTTACCCAGTCAATAAAGTAAAGTTTGAATTATTCACCACTACAATCGAATTGTGTGAATGCTACAATGGAAGTTTGGCAACTTGGAAAGTCGATACACAATAGACATGTCTCAAGACCTTGTCCATGTCGAGAAAACGAAGGAGGCACTGTGTTCGGTTTGGTCAATTGAAAAGGTTGACATATGTTGGAGTAAAGCTGCATTATTGACACACTAAATGAGCTTACCTCTGTGTCTGTTCGTTTGCTTGTCAAACATCAGCATTGCATCTTCAATCTGAAACAGCAATAAAAGATTAAATCAGAGATAAGATCTCATGCAGTACACTGCGCAATTTGAATACAGTCTAAACGCAGCGGCTCGTAAATCGCATTGCATTTCTTTTCTCCAAATATGCGCTTGAGTGCACTTACGCAGGTATTTATAACGCAAATGAGTTGATATTCTGTCAATTAGTGAGTCATTATACAATAACAGACAACCCGAATTTATTAGAGTATACATAACCTTTTTGTCAAATCGTGTGCGTGTGCGAACGTAGAATTGTAGTGAACATCAAATTACTGTCACCATGTCTGGAGCAATTTCCTCCAATTAAGTGGGTGCAATGTTCATCCGTGGCACTTTAAATATTAATTCAAACTCTTCTGACGATCATTGTTCTGTTCGGAATTACTTTAGCTCTTGAATTCAGGTTTTTCAGAAGGAATTTGTGCATGTGCCCAAGCCCTCGCATTCGCATACCGACGGCAGAAATGTTTACACGTGCAAAACAATGTAACGAGACACTTTTAATTTAGGTGCTCGAATAAAGAAGCCTATCATTAAACATTCACGGACGCAATGCTCGAAATGCGCGTAGTAAGTCGCTTCGCATTGTTAGCGAGTCCCCATTCTGCCCAATTGCATGCGTCTATTTCAGACAGGAAATGAGACATAATAGCATAATAGATGTTGCCATGTCAGAATGGCGGGGTAGAATATATCGGCCCGTGCATGTCACACGTGTATTAATTCTGACAAAAGTGCTGCTATTTAAGCATGGTTCCTTCTGCTGATATTCTAATAAATTCTATAAAATCGGGATCCAAAAAGTAGGAAATCAGGTTAATGAGCGGAGTGAAGGAGATTTTTGCTCACTTCAGATTTGCCATCTGTAATGACAATGGTGCAAGTGATGCAGATACACAGGCAGAGTGGCATGGGTTGACATTTTCGCTTTCATGTGCACCGCTGGCTTGCAGATGTAACTCTTTGTTGACTTCAATTTTGCCTAAAGACACGAATTGTGAGCAGCGGAGAGAAGGGCGATGGGGCGAAAGGCTACGCGTGCAAGTGAAAAACGCATTAATCCCAGATGTAACTTTCACTTAGCGAGACACTGTCTACCAGAAATTCCTGACATTAGTAACAATGTCTTTCCCATTCTTCATATTCCTGGTGGAGTGTGTGGGAGCGCTTCACAGGACTTCCAACTCGCACACATGTCTTTGCCTCTGCTCCGGTCCCGCACACACTCATCGATGCTCCCAACTCAAACATATTAGATAACTAAAAAATAGCTTAGTAATATAAACGCGGAAAAAGCGCATTAAGCCCCACACTTGTTTGTAATGCGAATGTGCTCCTTGTCTGTGTCTGAAGGATTAAAAATCACATTGTGCAGGATATTTTACACTTGTAAAGTTCCAACAAATGCTTATTTAAACAGCAATTTTTAAAAGTAGAGTGGCAGGCTCGTTCCAGCGCGATGCCTTTCAATTAAAGATTAAAGTATGTTTGACTTCTTCGTATGGGACAGACTCATGAAGTCTAGCTGGGCACGTGCAAAAAAGGCCCCGACGCGACTTTTAGTCGGTCGATAACATGGAATTGCAAATCAAATTGTGCCTGGAATCGTACGTTTTCAGGAAATAAAAATGCAAGCAACACACTTTACACTTCTCAAAGTGTCTTATAAATGCGTGAACCGTGGACACAAAAACAATCAAACTGCGAGGCTCAGGCGGGAGCATTATCATATTTGTCACGTTGCATGCGGGGGAAAGTTGATGCCCGCTCGCATCTAATTGCACGGTTTGATTCCGTCTGCTGGTGGGCTGTGCCGTAAGCGCGCGGGTGACATTTTTAACTGTGGCCTAGACCCGGAGTGGACATAAAATATTACTGAGGTAAATTCCGCTTTTAGTTTCGTAATGACTGAGTGGGTAATCAATTTTTGTCGACTATTACGGGAAGCGTATAAATTCTGTCCTTTCAGCAGTCGCTTTTATAATTTTTCAATAGGCCTTTAGAGGTAGGCACTCTACACGCATAAATGATGGTTTGTAGTTGAATTATCGACATCACAGACAAGGCAGGGGACATGTCGATTACTCTGCTGTACGGACAGAGTAATTATATCTTAACTCAACCATGCATTATTAAGGAAAGGGCAAAAGCTATGGCATGCCTATCTGCGAGTGAGTCGAAAGAGAAAAGGTTATTTGTTGGATCAATCGTGAATTCTTTGTCATTTCGGAGAGAGAAATACAGGCCTGAGAATAAAAAATCCATCATGATGCCTTACTTTACTCTCTTGCTTAAATTTCTCTCTTTTAACTCACCATTTCGTTAGTCTACTTTCCGAGCTTCGCGCTCTGCTCCTCGCGCAGAGTGGAATGTCATAGTGCAGAGAGAAGAGACAGTGACAACGATAACTTAACTAATAGTTCTCTAGTTTCAAGTAACTCAGACTTTCACACGCCTGCATGCGTTATTGGTATTCGCTCGCTCTCTTCCTCCAGCATGGAATAAGGAATCTACCTAAAATTATTCTTTGTCAAACCAAACAGCAAGAGTGAAATTCCAGCTCTATCGATCAATCCTACAAAAGTTTACTTTCCTAAGTCTTTTTCTCCGTCTGCCTCTGCACATTCCGCGACGCGAGCAGCGCAGCGTAGTGCTGAGCGCACGGTGATAGTACCACTCTGCACAGAGTACAAGTATATTTACATTTTGGCAGTGAAATTTCTCCCGTTTCTACTTCGATTCATGTGTCCATACTATAAAATACAATCTCATGCGCACGTACATGTAATTTGAATGGTGTGCGCTGCGTACTGTAATAAATTGAGCCCAACTGCATAGAAGAAAACCATTACAATGGTGCCCGTGTCCTCGGGAAAGAAATAGAAAAAATACATTTGAATGGTCGAACTGTCACACTTTTTGCCACCATGAACCATTTAGTATAAATATATGGTAAATTTTATCAAAGCATTTTCTGCTTGCTTTCTCCATTGTACTACTTTGCCTTGCTGTGCACACAGGCCCACAGTCCGCAAGAACCAAGTACATGGTGTAAACTAAATAAAAACAACCCAAGTGGGTAACCTGTCTTCGTGTTATTGACTTGCTTTCCTTTCCCACACCCCACACACCACACAATCTGATATATAGCTTCATACGTCTAATTTGGGCCAGATGTATCTAATAATATTGGAATTAACATTTAAATTGATTGCTTTCGCCCTGTTATTGTGTGCTGGCATGCTGTCTCTCTGCAATCGACGGCGACCACCGCCAACGGTTCCAATCTACAAATGTCTCTTACTGAGCATTAATCAGTAATCACGACGTTCACGACAATCTAATTCGGTTGTTCCATCGAGAAATCAAACCTCGTGAAGTAAAACCAAAATTATTTATGACAAATTAAATGCTAGTTTCTTTTGTGAAAGATTTATTGAACAAATATAACCCGTGCATTAGCTCGCTGAGCACGGACAAGAAAGCATAATTTTCGTGTTTACATGTGCCAAAACGAAGGAAGAAATCAGCAGGCGGCCGACCAACTCATCTACTTAATCGTTATTATATCACATTGAGTCTGCTTATAACAAGAATATTAATGCTATCCTCTGCGGACACTAACGCTGTTAGGTCCTGGGCAAATGCTCGCACCGCTGCTCTTGCTCGACATTGGTTCGTGAGCACAGACTGAGTTGATGGAGTAAATCCGCTGGGTGATGTGTTATATGTGGATAGACGTATGCAGGAGAGACTTGCCTCTTCAGAACAACAAACAAGCGAGAGTTTAAAGAGATTTCAGGATGTAAGTTGGAAATGTTTGTATAAGCTTTATTAATAGTTTTTGAGTATCATGAATTTCAATAAATGTGCCAATCAATCGGTTCCTGAGCACATGGTGAAAATCCCATAGACTTCACTCCTATCTGCGTGCACGAATTCTTTCCCGAAAGTTTCTTGAAGCACTACAAGGAAGCAAAGAAGCGAGCTACGGTAAAGTAGCACAGGAGCGTCCGCTCCTGCTGCCCGTGAGTTATAAGCAGTAAAGTATAGAGGATGACATAATATATGCCTTATAGGACTAGTAAAATGTACTTCGCAAGCCCTTATTTCTTATGGGAGCTGTATTCGGATTTCCGGTTTAGGCAAGAAACAGTCTAACTAATAGCACGCAGGCAAGTGCACGCCATGCTCACGCTGGCAGGCAAGACAGGTTGGCGTTTCATAAAGAAAGGAGAATAGCATCCAGGCAGCAGGCTGGCTAACCAGGATGCCGTGTGTCGGAGATGGAAACTCCCGCATCGTAAATCGATTTTAACTCCTGTTGCCAAATCATTTTATCAAAAAATTACTCCTCAGAAGAAAACCTTTAAAACACATTCTTCGGAGTTGCGAGTAACAACTTTGCTCTCGAGGCACGGACACCTCGTGATGATGTTCAGGTCGACTCGGGATGACTCTTCAGAGCGAATCCGCTATCTCTAAGAATGCGTGAGTATTATTATTAACTTTTCCTCTCGCATCGGGCCGTGAGCGTGGATGCCGAGTTGTTCTGTTGCGCTGAAGTGGTGGAGAAGAGAATTGAGTAGCGAGTCTATTAAACTTTCCTGCCGCTGAGTTTAACTTATACGATATATAACGAGTTCAAAGGAAACTTTCATCTTACCGGTCCAAATTGCTCAAAGTAAGTTCTGACGTCCTCGATCGTGGTGGGAGCTGAGAGACCGCCAACAAAAATTTTTTTAGTACGAGTCACCATCTGCGAATAAAGCATATAGACGCATTATATTATTAACTTCTTCTAACAATTTGCACATCATATTTATGTGAATGTGTATGCGAATTATTATAAGAATCGGTTGTACGCGAGAGAAAACGTCCATTTTATTTTCAGCAGCCCAAACCCACAGACTTGATACACATTTGTGAATACATTACAAATGCTTGGCCCTCGCGCACTCTCGCTTTCAATAAACGCCGCGAGAATGTACTGCATTGGCTCTTGGAATGTACACTTATGAGATGAAGATTCGATAAAAAATCTCATAAGTTTGTTACACAGTCAATATAATATCGCGTTTTATTGGAAGCGGAAACAACAACAAAAACGATAAAATACTGCCTGCTTTCTGTGAGTATAGAACGTGGCCAGATTCGTCGACGGTACATGAAACCACGCACTCAAACGTATGCCATATCGTTCTCAAAATTAAATTTTGGAAGATTACAATAATAAAATGAAATTTTCCCCTTTCAACTAAAAACAAAGGAAACCGCCATACTAAATGATAGAGGAATCCTAAAAATGGAACCGGTAGAAAAAATATTGTCATTCTTTCGGCTTGGATGAAGTCCGATTGCATCATCTTCGGATTCTCCATTCTGCTCACTTTGAAAAAATGGCCTCATATTCCACGCACAGGAAACTTGTAAATTAGCTTACTGTCCCTAGAACGAAAATTCACCCGAATTGACAATTACTTAATTATACCAAGACGTAGGCCTACATTCATTGGTTGGCCCCGATAAATAGTGCAAAGAAAAATGACCCAGGGTTTACAAGTAATTTCTACAGGGAGGAAACAAGCATGAATCAATCACACGAACCCAAGAAAGTGCACCGTGCAGGTTGCCCAGCCCAATTGGAGAAAGCCGCCTTCCTAATATCAGAAAATAAAGAGAGGCTCTCACGCAATACAATCATTCGCGATGCAAAGCCTGTATTTGCTTCGTGCATAATTTCGCGTTATGGGTAAAAATATACGGAGCAAAGAAATCCTCTTAACGACCTTCATGACCATTCTGAGCTACAATCATCCAATACTTTTCACTTTGAAGTAGCGGCAACGGCATCCTTGATTTACAGCACAGCACCCAAATGAATAATGCATTGCAGATATGCAGCTAGACTTCCAGATCGCAACTGGAAAAGTCGCTTTAAGATTTCTCTGTCTATTTGTAAACAAACGTTGGAAACTCGACACAATAAGTTTTTGCATAGTTCGACCTATTAAAAGTGATAGACAAAGGACGTTTATTTAACGAGGTTGCCATTATTAAAAGACGAAGGAAAGCTGAAGAACCAGATCAGATTTGATTTCAGATATGGAAAGACAGATTTTCAAAATAGGAAGCGAATGAAATCGGATAACCTGCTTAATTCTTACATGTGCGCACTTCGCATGGACGCGAATGTGTTCAGTGTGCCGGTGACTTGTAAATGCAGTAAATAAAAACCTGAAATAAATTGCTCTCATTTTTTAAATGTAGATTCTACTGAAAGTGAACGGGAAATAAATTAGGTGATATGCCATTACACCAGGATCGACTCTCTATTATGATTACATTACATACAAAGCAGATGAGAGCAAAGTTCACTCAGACTTTTTACAAATCAAATAATATTTTATTACATAAAATCGATTTGAAATACTCAAATCCTTCCCAGGCCGGTATTCTTGGAGCAGAGCAGAGTGGAAAAAATATTGCAGACACTGCAGCAGTGAATGGTGAAGGATGAAAATATCTGACAAGGAGTGTCAAGCAAGACACCAGACCAACGGAGAAAGAAGGCAGCGTGAGGAGCAGCGGCTGTAACGAGTGTATCATGCTTGCCAGTTCCAATCCGCGCTACACAACATGCACGGCCGTATTATTACAATATCGATTCAGTCTCAGGAACAGAGTCGCCGAGAAAAATGAAAGTTTTCTCATATCTTTCCTCTCGCTTTCTCTGCGTCTTTCTTTTGTCATCTTTGACTTGCTCTTTTGAACGCCGAAAAGACAAAAACATGAACAAGGCTGACCTGCCAAGAAACTCATTCCGCTTTGTATTATGCGTGCAGCAGATCTAACAAGTTGCACTGCTCGGTCTCCTTCTCATGTTTCGTGGCCTGGAAAAGACCATTTTGCAAAGGGAATGCGCACACGGCTCGCACCCGTGTAATGGAAAGGCTAATTGTAATTTTTAAATCTTTGCGTGCTAGGTTCCTGTTGGTGTACGCCACATGCCCACATTTCTGTTGGTGCACGTGGCAATAATTTATGACTACCCACTCCGCCGAGAAAAGCACTTGATTGTGTGTTGATATGGTGGTAGATGGGTTCATTTTCAGGATTACACAAAGGATTAAATATTGCTCTTACGACAAGCGGCACATCAAAAGAGAGACATTCGAAGTTTTATTTTTGAAATAAAAATATGATTTGCCATTTGCAAAAAGGAAACGAGTTTTCGTCCTCTGTTGTGTGAGTAAAGACGTTGCCTACAGAAAGTGAGCCGAAAGAATTCATGCCGAAGTTGTGTCGAAAATATCTTCGAGAAGAGGAACCGGTCGTAAGCGACTGCAAGGTTAATAATATTGGAAAAGCAAGCACCTTGCCATGGCGCCGTTGTTTGCTGTGTACACGCAGCAAAAGCGAGCATTATATTCCACATTGCAATAAGCTTCATAGCTCCACAAGAATGCAAATGAGTTGAGTCACGCAATATTACATTTTTCCATTATGTTTTGTTCAGAAATTCTATTTCGTTATTATTAGGAGATCAAGAATAAGGGAAGGGAGTCAACTGAACTGCAGGAAAAATGAGAAGACAGACACAAAACATGTGTGAATTTCCATGAACAAAGTATTGCCCAAACAGAGCAATAATTGTAGCTACAATCACATGCCCAGCGCATGGAGAATATTAAAAGCATCAGGTTCATTAAGTATTGGATTGAATTATACAAAGCGTGTACACAACTCGAGTCAGTCTGTGCATATAAATTTAATTAAATGTACACAGAATACGTAACATGGCTTAATAGCTCTTCTATGACGTGCGCGCACTTCAATTCAGCACAGGTACGGCGCCCGAGCACGCAGCACACATCGGAGTAGTATATTCCCTCACGAGACTCCATTCTATGGCTCTGCTCTACGCTGGTGATGAGTCTCGTATGTCTACGTCTCTGGAAAGCGCAAAGCTCGACGGGGCAAGGCAACACTCTTCCACTGTTATTGTTGTAATGCAATCATCCCATAAAAATCCGTTCATTATTTCTGTTCAAATTGTTTAGATACCTACGAACGAAAGTACGAACAATGTTGCACAGACGGATTAGCGCACCGCATGGAAGTCGACCTGTGTACGCTGGAATTCGAATGATGTGTGGAATTATGAGTGTTGAACTCTCGAGTGGATTAATGTTCAAAAGAATGCAGTTCATGTGTTGCAGAGGTGTTAATGTAACAAAGGAATTCTGGACTGCAATGAGGGCAAACAATTTACATTTTATTTCACACCGTGTTGAGATTTAAACCGGATGAAGCTTATACTCTGCCTAGACAAGAGCGCAGTATAAAACACTACGCTGTTGTCCCTGGTGGATCATGCAGCAATTTATTGAGCCTTGCAAATGTATGTATTCACAAAGGATAAAGATCAGTCAAAATGTGGTTCAACTTGAGAGAATGATGACACAACTTCGGACGCACGACAAACATTGAATTAGATTACCTTCGGATGTGCCCTCCGTGGGAATGCAACTTTCGGATCAATCTGAAATTAAACAAGGCAAATGATGAAAGGGTGGTGCTTAATTTAAGAATAATTCGTTCCTTAAATTAAAAATCGTAAAACTCGGGCTGATGCAGTAACTTGAAGTGGAAATAAATCCTGCCGTCGTAAAATATGCAGTAAATTCCGCTTCGACATGCGCGTCTTAAGTCGGGAATGCCAAGAACAATTTCAAATGATTATACTCGTGAAAAAGTCTTGACGCATTTCCACTGCTGCTGTGATAGCATGTTAGCAAGTGGAGGAAGGCGAAAGCAATTACCTTCTTCCCATCGAGTTCGTGTGTTCCTTGCGCGAGGACCTTATCAACTCCGCTTGGCTCAGAGAATGTCACAAAACCAAATCCCCTGCAATGAAGAAAAAATTCATTTCGTGTATTATTGCCTCTCGTGGCGCGCTGCGCTGGCAGTGCGGGGAAAGGTCGCAGACACACTGTACACGTTCAGAGAGCTATTTTGTGAGCAGAATCTCAACTAGTTTGATGAACTGGAGTCCTCAAGTGATATTTATGTTAGACAAAATTAGACAACTCGTTTATTTTCCAAGAAAAGATGAAAGCCTTTTAATAAGTCAAGGCAACCACAAATGAAACAAGTCTCTGCGAGTCGTTCTCCACAAACGGTTTGAATATCGTCAGCAATCAGGCTACGAGGCAAGAAATCTGAAACGTGAGTTATTTACTTCAGATTGTTGGATGTCTAAAAGTATCAGACAAGCTTATCTATCACACGTAGTAAGACTTTAAGACGGGTGGTCTCGGCGATTGTATAAACATAAACTCTCTCAGACCTAATGCAGTCTTGTTGGCAGATGCAAAATGTCAGAAATATTAAACTCAGGAACTCGAAAGTATCTCGGAGAAAGTTGATGCGGTTCAGTGAAAATCTCCGGAGCACTGAAAGAGACTCGCTGTTTATTAAGGAGAAAGTCCCACTTGCAGTGGGTTGACTGAACATTTAAAATTAAATTTTAGATTGAAGTCTAAAGTCTAAAGCTTAAACCCACTATGCGATGTACGATGTGGGCACGGAGCGAGAGGTATGCAGTCTGGGCACCGACTCGTGAAATCTAGAATCTATTCACACAAAGCAGTCCCTGTCACATACTCAAATGTTACAGCTTGCAGGACGTAAATTGCGGGAAGGGATGTACTTGTAGTTTGCGTGTGTCTCGCGTGGATTGTCTGCCAACTGCACTAAGAATTCTAATTAATTATTATTGCGAGCGTTCTGACTGACTGCATTCTCAGGATGTTGTAATTTAGTTTACTGTATTAATTACTGTCTGCCCGCATTCATTAATCTATAATTTTTGCGAAGCACAGGTGGTTTGCACAATCATGACTGCTCTAAACCTTTGATGACGCATTTCGCATCTAATGGGACCCGACTTTGTGGCAACTTTCTAGCAAAGGACTGTGCTCTCATTTGAGTTCGGATTCCACGTTGCAAAGTTAAAGTTGCTCGTATAAAATGCTGAGCATTCAAATTCAAAAAACAAGTTTAATAATCAGCCCACTAACTCAATGCTCACATAGTAAAAGGTGTTCTGAATTTCAATGGGTCTTTTGTCCTGACTTGCGAATTGTTCGTCAGAAACACCAACTATCGCATAAAAACTGCTTTCCTTTTCAGTCTCATCGCAATGAAAACCACAAATAAACTTTCTGTGAGCGTCCATTGTTTTACATCAAGATAGTCGAGTTTAAAACATCAGAGAATAACAAAGAAACCTTCGAGAACACCCCACTTCTCTGCTCTTATTTAAATTCGGTAACTTGTCACAGATTACGGGTACGAATGTCCGCTCTGATTATTTATAATTGATTGGCGCTGGAAATCGGAAAACTTTGCAGGTTCAGAGACAACATATCAAAGCCCATTTCAATGAATTCAACTCCTTCTAAAGTCCGACTACATTTCAATTTGCATAAAATATCTACGCTTCCACCCAACTTTAAATGGTTGCACTTACCTTGACCGTCTGGTCGTGGGATCCTTCATCACCATCACTTCAGTAATTTCCCCAAACTTGCTAAAGTACTCGCGCAGACTCTCTGTGGAAAGAAAGTTAAATTAGTATATCTGTTCAATGTTGACTATTCCTTGATGACATTTGACGCTGGTGGCTCAATGAAACGGCTGACTGATTTTTCCACTGCTGGATCAAAAGTACTCTGCTCGTCTAACAGCCTTTCAGTGCTCCAGTGGCAGAAATGTTCCACTTGGCATTAATTTCCATCGTAATTATTGCTCCTTCACAGCATGTGCAGTGCTTACCAGCT
This sequence comes from Mesaphorura yosii, assembly GCA_009869945.1. Lineage (NCBI taxonomy): Eukaryota > Metazoa > Arthropoda > Collembola > Poduromorpha > Tullbergiidae > Mesaphorura > Mesaphorura yosii. Next base: position 219,739 of record WIXG01000086.1, read on the forward strand.
CCAGTTGAGTTATTTACAAGGAGAAAGCAGGGAGCGAAAATTCTTAAGAAAATCTGATTATAGTATTTGAAAGGACATATATTTCAAGTGAAAGACGAATTCGAAATCTTTCCACGTAATCTGAATAGCGAGAAAGTCCTTTTCTTCCTATTTTATAATTTATAGGTTGCACCATTCATCTCCGGTCGAGGAAGAAAAGGAAGTTCATTTGAACTATGCAACTAACACACATTCAAGAATGTATACCTCTTGTGATTCAGTCTGGATAAAAACCCGAAACTCATTTTATCTAATAGAATTCAGGAGAAATTCTCCGCTCGCGTGTTCTCGTTTTCGCACGACTTAACGTAAGTCCATGCGTCAGGTAGCGACTTTCCAGGACGCTAGACGCTGGATTTCGGAACGTGATGGAAGGTACATGTTTAGAGAATGGCAAGACTTTGATGAGATTGGAAGTGAGTGAGTTATAAACACATGACAAGTAATCTCCCCTCCAATGAAAACATGCATGCACACATAATAGAAAAGTAATATGCAGATTGCGGCTATTATGTTCATCCTCTCATCACCTCTTCCCCATCTCGCCTAATGTAAACCTCCGCAACTCGGAGATAAAAGGCGCTTCTCCAACTCCGACTCCACCGAGAGCAGCTCGTCACTGTAAATCTCTTTATCATCAGGAGATAATAATAATACTCCAATATCGAAGTAGTAGCAATTCACAGGACCATCAGCCGCCCTTCAAGTAGTAGACAGCGGTTTAAGGTATTAAGAATGAAGAATCCATAAAACCGAAACTCCTTCCGACTTCAGACTCCAGCAACTTGTCGCAAACTCGAGCCGCGATTGGAAGAAATAATGAATGATTGCTCATTGCGGTTTTATCTCCTCTGTTACGCAACTCATCAGTCGTGGGCTTAATGTTCACCGCCCCATAAAATAAATCCTAGCGTATGTGAACTCTATCTTTGCGCTCAGGGCCTGATGACAGCGAACACTAATGTCCTCCAGATTTCAATCTCACTTCTCGGGAGCCACCTGAATCTCGTAAAGTCAAGAATTTATACCTAATGAGGGCGAGATTACACTCAGCGCATTTCTTTATCCTATTCGTATGGTTTGCGCAGTTTGACACATAAAAGCACTACACATCAGAAGCAGGGCTCGCGTTGAAAGACATAGCCGATTTGTTGGACGCTTCGAAAATATTTTAGCTTTCCTGAACTGTGCTAATATATTTTTATTGCCGCCCTGTTACAACTCGCAGCACCAGCGGCATTATTTGCCTACAAACAGAAAACCACAATACGGTCACCAAGTTACAGTTATCTGCATCCGCTGCCGAATTCGAATTAAGATAAGAAATGTCAATCTTCCACTCAGCTACAATTCATGGCGAGTGCAAAGAAGTAAATCAACTGCAGCTGAGTCGTTCACTAAGTACGCTTGCCCTGTGATATTTGAAGAAAAACCGCACATCTTCTGCTTCCACATCAAAGGATTGAAAAATGTTATTTTAACGAATGAATGACTTCTCTCTCTTGCGAGCTGGAGCGCACTTACTGTATTGCTGTTCCTGTATTTTAAGCAGCAGAACCCAGACCTTACTCTGCTACAAATGAAATCATAACTACATTCAGCACTCAAAGTAAGAATGAGTTTGCAGCTCAATCGTCGGAGCAGAATTTTTGCAGAGCGAAGTATTTTAGTCTTTGCTGTCATGTTTATGCAACTCTCAAGACGTTTCAATCGATTGGACAAAATTGCTTTATTTATTTATTTATCTTTTCCTCATTAAATTTACTCCGGCTCAACAGAATTCATCATCACTTAAAATGTAGTGCGCTTTATTTTGACAGCCTGCGCGCTAAAGTAAGTTCTGTTCTCACACAGACATGGGCGGTCAGTCATCAATACAGTGCATCGCTCAGTGTGCGCGTCGAATGCGAGATACTTGAAGTTTGGATTGGGTAAGACGATGCTTAGAAGTTATGCGTTAAGCTTGTGTCTGTGTTTTGTGAAACTTTAGTCGATAAGCCTTAAATTCTCTTTGCTTGCCTGCCTGCAGAAAGCTCGAGCTGCAACGCAGTAAACCGCCGCGTACACAAAGTTCCATGTATTTTAATCTGTATAAATCGGAATAAATTAGAGCAACTGGTAATAACTGACAATGCAAGGCTACGTGTTTGGTACAAAGTATGCATGAAGTACGTGTAAAGCGCATTAGCATGTCAAAAATGTGAAATACTTTTAGGTAAGTTCAGGGATCTCGACGGCGCTTATTTATGTGCAAACAGTCTCTACCCTCGCGCGAGCAGTGGATTCTATCTGCTCGGATGCAGGCAGAACAATAATAATTACTTCTGCTGTGTCTGGAATCACACTTCTGAATCTTTGCATGGCTGAGTCTAGTCGAGGTTGTCCATGGTGATTCTTTCCTGATTTCTTAGAACGCTAAAATGCAAATATCATTACTCTCTGCCGCTGCATGTCAACCGTCCAGGACCTTATGATCTGCCCACAAAGAAACTGCGGAGCATTAGAACAGGGGACGCCTTTATGCCAGAAAATTCGACAAGCTCTATGAAACATTAAACACCGAAATCTTCTCCTTTCATTGTTGTATGCTGTTTCAAATTATACTGAGGCATAAATGTAAGTTACCAGTAGAAATTGTCCAAGCTTGATCTGTGCACACTTCCTCATTCTCCTCTCTCGCACGCTGTGCTGGTGTCTGACGACGATGCTGCGTTCTGGCTCTGCATATCTTCAACCGAGCATAACCTGTGCTGCTTAGTTTCGATTCTCCATAATAATAATTTTAACGGTATGCCGGCAGTTCTCTCGACCACAAGCGCAGACACTTCTCAGCAAACACGGTCTTTAACTTTCTCCTTAATGCCTTCGTCAAGTCTGGTTTTAATATCAGATCAGAACGATGCAGGACATCGTAGCAAAATGCAAAGCAAATGAAAGGCGAAACAAAATAAATTATTGCAAAAGTCGACCTTTTTGCTCCGAAATATTTCGCGTCTTCCTCCTTGAAGTAAAATGGTCTCTGTAAATGATATTTTCTTTTGGTTGACCGATTTTCGTTTCGAAAGTGTAATTTCAGTTTCATATTGCCGCTATCGTTGGCCGCCACCGTCTGCTGGAATGCTTCAAATATGTGACATTTCGTAACCCATACAGGGCAGAGAATTATAGAGAGAATTGTGTTATACTAGCTTGCTATTAGATAATGTGATTTCATACCAGCTCAGAAGCAGGTCAGAAGGCTATCTGACCTGTGCTGAACGTTAGTTTGTCGTTCGTACAAGAAGCATGGAAGTCGAATCACCGAGGAATTTTATGAATTAAGATGTTTTACAAATTGAAATGACGCGTCATGTGCAAGGGACGTAATTAGTGCTTCCCACGGCACCAACACCGGAGTCAGCACCAGTGCGGTTCCGCGACACCAGCACGCACTCGGCATTTTTCAGAGTCGACACCGCTCGACTCCGACACGGGCAGGGCGTTTTTCGGAGTCGACTCTGGGGAGCTCTGGTGCCGCGCGGGACCGACTCCGACCTCCCACCGGGTCTGGTCTCAAAAGTTCCTTACGCGTGCTGTAGCAGCGTACGGTGTTAGCTAAAACGTCGAATGCGCACATTGTATTTGATAGAAAAATGCAATCTAACGAGAATTGGATCTCACTCAGTCACTGTTTATTGCACTCGCTGACCAGATCTGGCGATGCGAAGGACTAAAGGTATTAATATAACAGCAATTTCTAAGTTACAAAACCAATTAAGCACGCTAAAATTTCCTCACGCAGTCAGTTTTCCAGAATAGAAATGAAACACAACCCATTAGAAGTTATATGATCAGGGATTCTACAATTTTATCGCTTCGATCGAAAATTGAACTCTTCAAATTATAAATTAAATATTCTTCAGGGTTTCGTAATTAACATGTGCCCATTGAAATACCGAAAATAATCTTGCATTTAGCAAGTGCCGGAATGTCGCCGAAGGTTCGTCACACCCCTTCCAGTAAGCTTAAACACAGAATGACTTCTACGGAGCCGACGCTGTGTCTGCACCGACTACTCCGTGCTTGGATTCCGCGCTATCCGGAGTCGGTACCGGTCGACTCCGACACCGGCACCGAGTATTTCGGAGTCGGCTCCGCGAAGCTCCGGTGTCGTTCGACTCCGACTTCGACCAAAACCGGTGCCGTGGGAAGCACTAGACGTGATTCAGCATAAAAGTTCAATCCAATTCCAGACGCATTTTGGTATTTGGGTTATGTTGTACCATTTTAATTTCATACTTCACAAGGAATCATTTGTGCCTAACACATCTCGCCAACCACAAGTAGCAATAGTTGACAGCTTCACGACTTCCAATGCACGGCACATGTTCTATCAAAATTGCAGTGTTCTATTTCCAGTGCCAAAAAAGCCGTTTTAAATATTTATTATATTAATACAGCTTGTAGTTCGTAGCTCACAGAAGAAAACCCACTGCGAGAGACGGTGTGTAAAAATGTGTCAATGAAGCTAAAATACTTGTAGTTGAAAGAGTTGACAAAGATTTCTTTTTCTCGCTCGGTTCAGAGAGGATTCGGCCGAATTCTCATTAAGAGATTCTTAAACTCAAACAAACATCAAATGAGCGTGTTTCAAAGATTCTTTTTGTTTGTACTTCAGATACGATATATAAGACGGGAGCTGTAATTTAGACAACATATATGTTCTCGAGGTTTCGGTTGTGGCTGCTGAGCATACAATACCTTCTCACGCTCGTTGTCTATGAGCCTGTGCACAGTGCACCAGACAACCCAACTTCAAAGATGGGAATGCAAGAGATAATGTTATGAAGAGAATAACATTTGCGGGTTGTCATTGTCAACCAGGGAGCAAGAAAACTCTAAAAATACTCCGAAATGAACTCTCAAGTAATTATTCATTTTCAAATTCTATGAATTATATGAACTATCAAATCTTTCGCTAAATTATAAGTAATATTAAGAAGCAGCATTGCGTCATTTCCTTCTCAACTTCACTTGTGTCTCCTTCAACCTCAAAGAAATCACATTGCATTTCTTTTCTTCACGTAGCGTCGAGGAATGCCTTCGTTTTGAAATTTCACCTTTTGTACGGTTACAGTGAACTAAGAAGAGCAGTCTCCTACTGTCTCTCAGTCAGAGGACATTTACTTTACAAATCCTAAATGCAAGCCCAGTACAATCTTAGCCAACGGGCAAGCACAAAGAAGTGAGCACACGGTAAAGTTATTAATAATATACGACCGAATGCGATCATACATTTATTCCATTTCCGTTACGACCGCGTTTGCTCAACTCAACTTTAAATATTGCATGATCGAAATCTCTCGTCCCTTTTCGGCTCTCTTGACTCCCAAATGTCAAGTATTCACGTCTGCAAATATGAGATTGACTGAAACCACACAAATTGCTTGAAACGCAGAGTTGCCCCAAATGAGTTACAGTTGAGGAATTCGATAGGCTAATAAAATAAGGCCAACTCGAAGCACAAATTCTCAATCGAATAGTTTCAATGCAGTATGCAATACACGAGACTGAACGGCAATCAAACTGAAGAAGAGGTGCTGCAGCAATAATCGAATTTAATCGCTCAAGTAGAATGCTACAAAAAATCAAGACCTTAGCATTAACCGAGTTAAAACCTTCCGGTGAGATCGTTGTCTCCTCAAGCCCTTAATTATACTCGTGATTGAGTGCTAGTCATATAGTTTGTGAGTTCCTTTTACATTTTGTTCCACGTAGTTCAGAATTCACCTTATTGCATTATGCGTAATATAATTTTCTCATTTGATGTGGAATGTTGTGCAGTGGAACCATAGTTTCAAAAATTGGACAAGTTGGGGAAATTTATGCCATCTTTTTCAGACATGAACCAATTTTCTTGGTTGGCTGGGCAGATATTAAATTCTTCCTCTGCTCTGACCTTTTGGAGTGGGACTGAGCAGAGGTGCATTGACTATTAACGTGACTTTGCTAAAAACTTGACAGTTAAAAGAAAAGAGTCTCCAAGTATAATTTAATGTGTTGTGCTGCGTCCATGCATGGTATAAAACTCTTTCCACCGCACGTAGCACGAACGGAGCGGAGAAGAGAAAGAGGAGTTGTGCACTGGAAGCCAGAGTATGAAAACGAAGACATAAAAATTCTCATCTCTTGGGAAATTCATACCAGCTCTTCTTCAAGCTTACCAACTTTTTAAGACTCCTTATACACGAGGAGAATACGATAACGAAAATAAACTTATTCCTGCTTTGGTTTGATGAAAAATTGTGATTTTCATGTTTACTGGGAAGAAACCGTCTTACCTGCGCGCCTGCCTGGCCCTTCCCGGCCTGCTGCGTGTGTGTCCATGGCCTCGCCATTACGTGAACGCGAGATTGATCATTATTCTATATGCACCTTCCGTGCCGTTTTTTTACAACTTTAAAACATGTGTAATAACACTAAGAACCAGACATAAAAAGAATCTCAACTACGCCGCATTTTACATGCGTGCTTAAAAAGAGTCGTAAATGATTGAGCTGCTGGGTTCAAAGTACTTATTGATTCCTGCAAGCTGTGATCTTCAGATTAAAGCCTTTTGTCATTGCAGCCAACCAGCGCAAATGTGATTACTTCACTCCTCAGACACGGACCTATCGAAGTTCTTACGTACCTGGGCTCGTTTGCCAGCTCAGACCTCCGATGAACATTTTCCTGCAATAAGAAATACAAGGGGTTAATGAAACCTCGCCGCACATTGCATGGCAGAATTTACGGATCCTTAACTCAGAATTCGATCGTAAAACTCTTTGCCCGAATCTCCTGCCGTTAAATCATGGAAGGACACACAACTATCAACCCGTCTGAGCGTTAACCAACCGCAGTTCAACAACCCATTTTAAGTGCATGCGCTAAAAATTTCTTCCATCTTCGATTATCTCCACGCATTTCTAGACATCACTGAGGCGAATTTGACTGGCTTTTATTACCATGCAGTTTCGTCAGCCCGGTGCTGCACAATCTCAGCTCACCAAGGCACTTATTAGGAATTATGGCTTGTTGACTGTGTACTCGGTGACATCGTATCGCTGCACGAGGCAATTATCATTTCTGTACAGCTTTCGGAGAAGCAATTTTAATTTTCGCAAGTTACCTTCAAATTACATCTCCAATGCAATTGTGCCTTGGCACAGTTCCTCTAATTATAGAGTGAGTGCGCGGTCTTTGACTTCACAAGTACGCAGATGCGACTATTTATACAAAACAGCAAGGCAATGCTGCTCAATCATCAAGCATATGCTACTTTCCTCAGAAGACATCACGGAATACTCCCAATCCATATCCACAACAATGCAACCGCACAGGTACGACTATTTTCGTGCACATGTGCGCAGAAATACAATCTAGGACGCATAGGTCTAGTTTCTGTGTTGAGTTTACAACTTGTCATGTGCATGGCCGCATTGAGGAAAATCACCGAAACTATAAGTGGAAATGTAAAGTCATTACAATAATTATAATCTAATGAAGCCTTTCATTGTTGCTCAACATGAACGGCTCTAAATGAAGAAAGAATGAGAATCGAGAACAAGCCACGTTCAAGCTTCCAAGAAATAAAACTTGCGTCAATTCAATTCCATATAACATACAGGCCACGTGTTCACGAGATGGTTCGGCTTCTCTTTACACAAAGTGGGAGTTCTTGTCCTAAATTATTAATATGACTTATTCGAAAAAATCTTTGCCGATGCCGCTATCAGTCGATCAAATCTCCTGACATTGAAATTTCATATGAATATGGGCTCAGATTTTGCCAGCATTAGAGTTTCAGGAACTGATATTATTCCATATTTGAAGAGTGCATTGTAGTACTCAAATGGTACGGCCAACTTTCGAGTGCAACGGTTGCTCCGAAGATTGGGAGTCATCGCACATGCTCATGAAGTTGTCTCACACGATCTATTGCATACGTGACTGCTTGAATTTTGCATCACCTGACTATGGTATCAGCATTTTCATTGCCTCAATCACCCCGTGTATAATGAATCTCATGTAGTTCAGATTTTCACCACTTTAAAGCTTACATTTCCGTCTGGGATTTTAATAAATTAATGCTTGCATTAAAAATTGGGGGCAAAGGCTATTAAAGTTTGAGTGTCGACAGCCGATTCATTCATAAGTCCCTAACAAATCGACTGCGAGACAAACTCTCACGCTTGGTTGGGCTGGCCGTTTTCTTGTCCTCGGCTCTCTACGATCGTAAATAACAATAGTTGTGGTGCAATTTAGAACGATGGGGAGAGGAGCGGAGTGAGATTTTGAACGAACTCAACTTTAGCTAATGAGCGAAATACTTTTAGTTTATAGCCTTAGAAAATAAAAAATTATGCATTGGTGAAATTATTATTATGTAAATGTAAATTCATGGTGAATTTAACGGCTGCTCTCTCTGGAACATTCACTTGTCTTCATGTCAATGCATAAAAATCCTTAAATATATGCGAGTTTATCCACGTTCAGGTTCACTTGAATGGGTTCGTATTCATTTGCGTGTACGTGAGAGTTCGTCGTTCGTCAGAGCACTGGGCGCAATTCTCCGGAGCTATTGTTGTTTTCGTGTTGTATGAATTCGTCTCTCATCTGGAGTTTACAGAAGTGATCGAGGTACTTGTAAATTTACATTCAGGCGAATGAGCTTTATGCTGGCTGAGAGCTCAGACTGTGAGTGCGAACTTTAATCATAGCTCTACGGCATGGATTGCTGGATCACCCAGACTTGATATTTGCTTATTATGAAGCGAAAAGCGAGTATGAATGCACGTATGACATAATTGTGGGGTATTTTGTGTATCACTTGGAAACGAAGAACTACAAAAGTGATAAGCTCTAATGAACGGTAGCGAGTCTCTGTCTTGGTGTGGTTGGTGGCGGCTGTTTGTACATATTCACATCATGTATCCACGTTACACGACAGAGCGAACGTGTTGGAGATGTACAGTGCTCAGTAACGTTTTGAATTGATCATAGCACGAAGTCATGTAAAGGGAAAGGTCATCTGAAAATCTGAACGGGTGGACTGAGCCGAAATCTGACAAGCTAATTTTAATACTGAATTACGAAAACCAGAAGTGAGTGGAGAAGTCAATCTCATGCGCTTGCGTGTACCGAACAAGCATGAACGACCTCTTTCTGTCGCATTAAACGAAAGAGCCGACGCTTCTTGCAGCAATTATCAGTATCATGCCAGCTGAAGTTAATTATAATTCTACCGGAATGAAACGTACAGAAATGTATTAATAGAACTGCTCACGCTTAAGGCGAGTACGAATCGAACCTCAAAATTGAAAGGAATGAAATCCACAAACCCATACGTTAATGACAGCAGCAGCAATAATATTTCCGTGCACTTTGCTCCCTTTCTTGAAGGCAGAGTATGAGAAGCTTTTTTCCTTTAAACAAAACAAATATTTCAGTAAAATTGGGAGAAGACTTGGAAAGACACGTACCGCTCCTGAAAATGCAATATTTACCCATCTTTCAGAGTTACGCAAAAGGTATCTAACACCAGTGTTAGCGCAAACGAGTAGCGAGCACGAAGTCAAATGCTCAGAAACCACGAAACACAAGCAGCCGAACTCAAATGACATTTAAAAGATGAGCAAGAAAGTTGAGACTAGAAAATCAATTGTCTGGTTGAAGAACGACAGCAAGAGGAAGTCGAGTTCAAGAGTCGTGCCTTGAACGGTGGAATGGATAATTACGGGAGTGCTGTAAAACGAACTCCTCTACTCGCCAGCCAGTTCATTTTACCGTCAGGCAGAAAAGCACCTAATAAGAATTGTTATTATTATAACAATAACAGAAATAACTCTTGATAGTTTTCGACTCAATTCATTTGACTTTCGTGAGTTCCGAGCCATTTCATTACTGAAACGGATCATGAACACATCTATTGTCCGAAGGCACAAGTATCGACGCGAGGATTGGAGAAATCTCATAAATTATTTCTCATTTTTCAATTTCGCAATAATTGACTCTGCTGTTTTTAGTAATTTAAATCCGATGATTGTTTCGTATGCTCGATTAGCATCGTGTTCGTCCCTCGTTAGACTCCGTCTACGTGAATCTTTTTGTGCTAATTAATTCTAATAAATGCAAAGATACATGCAAATTTGTTCTACCTTCGCTTTTCTCAAGTACGTAGCTATGCGTGCATGAAAACTTGAGACAAATGCAAATGTATAGGCTGAGACAGGGCAAACCGAACGTAGACAGAGAACCAACTATGCTGAAGCTGAGACTGTGCTGATCCACGGCATTTAACCTGAACTGCATCCATTGGAACCTCCGCTCACGAACAACCGTTGTGTGCATACGCATAATATTAAATCTGCCTTTTCCATTATTTTATGGTAATTAAATGAGTGGAGAGTAGCAGCGTATGCGCAATGTATGAAGCTGAGTGGAGTGGTAAAAAACGAGACACGTACAGGTGTTTTTTTTTTGTTAATTAACATGCTGCGCGTAAGCGAAGGAAACCGACAGACAAAAAATCATTGCGTTTTTGTTGTCCTGGATTTTTCACCTTTGTAACATCGTACGTTGCGTTTGTGTACATTTCCTCCTATATGAATGACTGATGAACTTTTTTGCATCATGATTTGCGAGAGTACAATGCTTACGCAGGAGAGACAGGCAAGTGTCACAACATTAAACATTGAACTCGGAATTTACGATCGTGCATGAATGACGAAATGTCTTACCCTGGGTCATTAGGTACTTCTGCTTGCAGTGTCCCGTCAGAATTTTCCATTTTGACAACAAAATCCAAATCTTCACTCATTATCTTTTGTTGGGTCGTTAAAAGAGCGAATGTTGCTTCGGTAAGTAGTGTTGCGAAATTCACTAAAACTTTATGCAGCGCTAGAGCAAACTGTCGCAAACGTCACTGGTGCCGACAGAAGCATGTGCATGTGTTACTGACCCACGTTGGAGATTTGAGTCGCGTCAAATGAAGATCCTCGTGTCAATAGAAACGGATCGTGAAAAGTTAAAAAGTTGTATAAAAACGTCAACACTAGAAAGTTCAGATCAGTTGGTCAGTTGCGACCGATTCGAGTTCGGCTTCGCCGATCCAAGCATGTAGCAGAGAGAAAACGTATAATTTTCTTCGTGTGTAGCCTTACTTTTGCTCGAAACAAGGAAGAAGAAGCTGACTGAAGTGATTTTTCAGTGTCACGACGAGAAGAGAGTTAGCAGGGTTGTCAACTAATTACCTTTAACCAAAATAAAACTGCTGGAGCTAAACTCTAACTGCTTATTAATACAACTTTTAACCTGTATGGAACTTTCGAACCTCTCGCTGTCTCCGTTCTGGGTGTTACTACTACTGAAACTGAACTAAGACTGACTGTCTGAACGCATGAGAGGAACTTGTGTTATGTTTTTTCCTTCCTAGGTTTTTAACTCTGTGCCTCCTCTGACGATGATGAGAACTGTTGAATGCACGATCCGCTACTGCCTGCCTCGTACACTGTTGAATCACACTGGAGGAAGCACATGCAGACGTTAGACTAAACTTAACTCTCGTGCTAGTACGGCGGTGGACGAGCTGGCATTCGTGGTATTACGAAAGAAGTTACAGAGCACAATACGTTCTAGGCAGTGGGAAAATCAAGAGTCTAAATAATAATACTCATTCGAAAACTATACGTGCGAACTCCTGGGCCAAATTCCCGGCCATTTTGGCAAGATTGCTCCTCCTCAATGTCTTTCCCCGCATTTCACCCACTAGCTCTGGCTCTAGAATCGTGCTAGCTCGCGTAGAACTCCACGGCCGAGGCGCGAGACATTTTACGGCGAGCATTCCGAATCCAACCGCGTCGTTCGACTCCAAACTGTCCTAACACAATAGATCAAGTCTTAGGCCCACGCTCAATACCAGTCTGCAAGACTGCAAAGCCAAAATATTAGGACGGTTGGAACACGCTGAAACGGTCCCATTCAGAACTCCAGCCAACAACGGCCAGATTCACAGTTCGAGACATCGCGTCGTCTTGATTTGAATTAGAAAAAGTATTGAGACTTGAATCTGACTTCCTGACAACACACTAGAACGCTACACTGCCGTTTACGATGTCATATCAGTGTCACTAAAGTTCACAGGTTGACAGCAATCTGCATGATTCCACCGACCTATGAATTCAAATAGGGCTGACGAATAGGTGCAACAGTAAGAAGAAGCTACACGCCCCAACGACTAATAGAAAATGTTTCATACTCTTCACGTTATGTGCCTCACACAACGACGAGCCTGGCGTTCAAATCCCTGTGATTAAACAGTTGTTATGTCAAGAGGACAGTATCATCTTGAGGATTTTGATTTGATCGAAATTTGGGACTCCTTATCCATTATTATCCTCCCGCTCCGCCCTCAAGCCGTTCGTTTGAGTCCAAAATTTTTGGTTCACAATTTCGTAACTCGTTTCTTTGGATTTGCATTTTCTGCCCTACTGCTTATTTCTAGTTACGTTGAGCTGAAAAGAAATGGCAATTACAATATTATCAAGCGGTCAAGCCTTATCTAATGGAAAGTGTAATGTCATTTAGCCAATTTGGGATTGTTCCAGGTGGAGCAGACACATCTGCAACCACAAGGGAGAGCATAGTACTCTCTTGCTAAGGATGGCGGAGAGGTCAGCGTCTGAGTTCATGCTTCCGTTTGAATGGTGAAATTTGATAATTCAGTTGGCGGAAGGCTATTATTAAAAAAATGAAATCGACCTTTTAATCTACACAGTGTATTGTATTGCAGCGGTGATCTGGATGCTTGCAATCTTGAAAGGACAAGAGATGTCCATGATATTGGTCCGGCGCTGTTTCCGAGCAAGTCAACCATGGGCTGAGTTACCATGTCTAATTGATGCCATCTCATTCATCTAAACTTACGGAATTTAACGCGAATCTACATGGTCATCTGGACTTTCTGAATTTTGCGCTCTCTACGATAGACGCGTCCCGACCAGCACAGTCAGCGCCGAAACAGTATCGAAACTCGTACTGCCGTTTTGGTGTCAAGGTGTCCCACTTTTTGTCATCGAAACGTCAACGAAACATAACATTGAAATAGTGCCGCGCCATGACGTTAAATCAATGGCATTCATTTCCTGGTGCCATTTCAATACTGGAACAGGTGCATTTTCGTTTTTCTACCAGTACTGATTAAGTGCCAAATTTTTAATGTCGTTTCGATGTTCGCTTAATGGTGAAAAATAAGCAAGAAAAGTGAAGAAAGTGAAAGAAAAAGATTTCTTAATTAAATTTTATTTTCAGAGATAATTGCGCATATACGGCATAATTAAAGATTAATTCAGTGATTCCAGTAATGAATGATAGAACGAGGCATCAATCTTGTAGCAAGAAATTGTAAATAGATGGCGAGAGGCTTATCTAGGCGATAAACACAATTACACTAATTCAAAAACTGTAAACTGGACACTTCACTACATTTAAATGAACTTCATTTGCACTTGCACCGAATATTTTAAAACATTGACAATTAACTGGCACAAAATTTTTAAAAAAGAACTGGTTACTTTAGCTTGGAAATATATGTCTGTTCTACACGAGGACCAACGGACAACTGACTAAAGTTCATGCATGCATAATGTGAGGCAATGAGACAAACCAAAATGGCTGAGTGCAGGATTGCGAAATGCCAAAAGTTCGGTACCCTTTCGGTGAGCTTTCGGCACTGATATCTGAGAGAATTTGGCGTTTAATTTTCGATACCGAAATTGCACATAAACGGCAACGTAAGCTGGTACCGATTTCTTTCCTTAATTTCAACGATTTTTCGACACAATTTCAATAGTTACTAATGCGTACCAGTATTCTGCCATTTTTTCGGTACCGAGTAGGTGAGAACTTTTATGTACTGGACTAGGTGCCACAATATTGGTACCCGATCGGGATTAAACTGATGGCAGTGTTAATGCCAGTTTAATCGGTATTGTCTCCGTACCTGTAACACACTTTAAAAGTAACGTTGTAGTTTCGACACACATCGTTGGCAATTTCAATACAAAATCGTCGTCTATGCTGGTTGGGTTGTATCTTGGCAGCATTTGAATCCTTTGTATTTCTTGCTTCGGCTGTCGTTTGGCTCTCTTGCTCTGGACTTCAAATCAAACCAAAAGAGTGGAAGTCGCACAACTTACTCAACTTTTGCGCAAGTTTCGTAATCACTTGGAATGGTGGATTATACGTGTCACAATGCGTTCATTGAGCCCCTAACATCGCCACCGAATACAATTTGGGAAAAATCGCTGGTATTTGGAGACAATTAGCAATATACAATTAGTGATTGGGTGATTGGCGATAGATTCATCTCTCATCTGGTCTCATTCTCATTATTACAGTTGCAGTGTGTTACTGGTCGTGCCAGTAAGTTAAGATGATTTTGAAATTCCTTGCTGGAGGACTGAGAGGTTTCAGCATTCAACTAGGAGCTCTGAATGGTGTGACAGGATTGGAACCCTCTGTAAGTTCAGTTAAACTTGTGTTGAACAATTCCATTACCCAGCCTGCGTTTTTCTCATGAATCGAATTTGTTAACCTTCTTCCCAGAGATGCGTTCGTTTGACTGGTGATTTCCGAGCCCTACACAGATTGGGTAGCCACAATAAGCAAGGAATTTATGGATCACATTCCTCTCTCCAATCTTCGATTGATTTTCCGAAATCGATTGTAGGCGAATACTTCGTGCCTCGCAGAAGTGTCGCCAGCGATTTCTCTGGATCTGGTCCTCGGCCTAAACCAAATGTGAAAGACAATCTCTCGACGGCAACATCTTCCGGAGTAAATGCCGTACCCTTGACCAAGAAACGTGCAATAAAGCGAAAACAAGCCACTGAAACTCAAGTCGTACAAGAGGAAGGGGCCAGAGTTTGGTATCCCATTGTTGCTTATGCCACGTGCGAAGAGATCAATCTACGGCGCTTAAGAGCTGGTCTTATCAAAGAAGGATTGTATATTCCTACCGTTTGGTCAAAAGGTGAATTACAACGCGCACATGTAATGATGAGGAGAATCGTTTATAAAATTTTCTAAATTGCATCTTCGGACTATGTTTGGGCAAAGACTCTGGGCTCGAAGATGTAATTCACGCAACCGCAAAATATGTCATCGGAAAGGAGCCGAGAGAAATGTTCTTCTTTCAAGAGGGAACGGTTGTATTTTGGAATGTTCCTGAATCGGAAAGAGCTACGATTTTGAGGTATTTCTAATTGCATGAAGAAGCGCAAATATATGCATGTACTAATAATGATTCGGCTTCTGCCAGATCTCTCAAGGCGTTTGAACACGGATCCTTCAATGAGTCGGAGGTCATGCAAGAGAGCGAGTTCATTTTCTACAGCCACAGTGAGCAACGGTAATTTTTCTTTGATTTGGCCTACACAATGACAGTTGAATGACACTCAGGTACTGATGAAACGTGCTCGGCTTTTAGGTCCACCCATTTGCTGAATGGAAAAGTGATGCTGAATCTGGATTGCTCAGACATTGTGCTTGAGAAATACACAATTGCAAATGCAATGGCGCAATCAGTAAAATTGGGAATTTGGGAGTCCACCTTGGAGCGATTTGTCGAAAGCATTGACCACGTCACCGAGGTAATCAGTTGGTTTGCGACACATGATACATAAGTCGTTATACATTCGATGCTAAATCTGATATCTATCACAGGAACTCAAAGGAGGGAAACACATTAAACTCACGCGTGCTCAAGTTTTACAAAAGACTGGAGAACTGTTTGGGTTAAGAAATGAAATAAATCTGAATTCCGACTTGCTGGACACTCCAGAATTTTACTGGGAACATGAAAATTTGGAAGCACTTTACCACAAGCTACACAACTACTTAAGCATTACTCGCCGCACGGATGTCATGAACGAGAAATTGACTCAATGCTACGAACTTCTGGAATTAATTTCTGGCCATTTGAACGACAAGCATCATGTGCGGCTGGAGTGGATGATTATCGCTTTAATTACAGTTGAAGTTTTCTTCGAAATCGCCCACATGGTAGATCGGTACCAATTGCTTTGATGCAATGTTCCAAGTGCTGATTTTGTACGTCCTTTCATACATTTGAGAAATGTTTAGTCAGATCAAAATAAAAGTCACTCCAATAAATAAACGTTTTGTAAATCCAACATGTCCAGAGTTTCGTCGTTGATTTATATCCAGCGATGCACCAATGCATTCATTTGATAGACGACAGTCACGACACTGCCAAGACATTTTGATAAAACATGGTAATTACCTTTATTAGCTATTTGTAGTATGAGTTATCTATTGTACAACAATCATTTGTAAAGTCAAAAAACAATTTACAATTTGGTGGTTTAAAACTTGAAAGTCAACATGAATCGACGTTGCGCACAGTGCATATTATGTTTTTATTATTAGCACATCGTTCAGACGTTTTATTAACAAAATGTATGGTTATTCGTTAGTTATTACTTGTTTCGTTCACACCTTGTGAGAAATACGTATTAGTTATTACGTAATTACGAAATTACATCTACATGATTTCTTCACAAATTGTGTACCTCGTGGAGCTTCAACCTACATACAAGATTTTCCTAAGTTGGTTCCCGTTCATTTGTAAAGAGAAATTATGTACTTGGGGCGAGAACTTAGCACTATTCTACTTATCAACTAACACACAAAGATTACACATAAAATATTTGGTAATTGCTAATCTCTCGCGTCTCCGTTTCTAAATACTTTCAAAATAGTGAAAACTTGAAGTTTTACAATGCTTACAACTCCATTTGATTAATCAGTTACACAGTTCAAGTTAGCTTCCAATAGTTGCCTTCATTTATACCAATCCTACTTCTAAAGTGCGTAGTATGCCTTAGTCCTAATGGAGAAAGCAATGATTCTGCCACTTACAGCTACAGTAATCTTAAGGTTAAGTGTATTTACCTGACGGAAGTCATTAAGATTCTACTATTCGTAAGTACTAGGCAAAAGTTGCTACAACGTATAACGAGTGTGCGTACTAGGATATAATGCCAGCCTGTGCGTACGATACACGTATTAGAGGTAGTATTATCGCGGTTTAATTGGTTGAAGCAGTTGAAGCCGTAGATCGAAGTCTCTTGTATTCTAGTCTTGATGTCTTATTCGAAATTCATTAGTGCCTCCAGTAGTTCACTACAGTAGCGTTGAGATTGTGGAGTAGAGTTGCATTAGCTTCTGTATGTGAACCGGAAGGCAAGATTTTCTATCATGGGTAATTGGGTCCAAACACAACCAAGACAAGGCGTTGTACCCTTCCAGCACAAACCTGAGACAAAAAGTCAGATATAGATTGAGGTCCTAATCATTGGCTATATTTACTTGATAATTTAGTAGCATTACCTTAAGACGTCTGTAGTGTACTGTGAATCTAGCGGGTGTTGCTTGGCTGTTGACTGCTGCTGTAATATGTCGTCAAGGTTGTGCAGTGCGCTATGTGAGTGAAGATGCAGCGCAGATTTTAAAAATATTCCTGCTCCCTTTTCAGCCGCCCGATGAGGACAAGATGCCCAAAACCACGAAGGAAGTTGACCTGAGTCGGACGTTGAAACTATGTATCCTAAAGCTAGTGGTTGCTGAAGAAGTGTGCCCAATTCATCGCTTCCGTCAGTCCGGCCACTCGTCTAATTATTAGAGAAGAAGAGTAGATTAGTTTTCTTGGTAATTTGAACATTCATCTAAATTAATTATATAGCAGTAGTGGATCAGATAGGAGCGAAAGACAAAATGCATAGTAGTCTTCATGTTAAATCTGCTGAACTATGAAATCATCATTTTTGGAAGCAGACACAAATTAACACTTTCAGGCTTGAAAAACGACATTTATGCAAACTTACTCTTGCATTTCCACCGGCTTGGAAAGGTGACTGCCTTCCTGAAATATTCATCATCCCAGGACTGCCTGGTTGAGATGTTGAATCTCTCCTTGGGCTTCCCACGGGGCTGGAGACTCCCATAGGACCGGTATCATCCCAACTAAATATGTCACCAAGTTGAAGATCCTATAAATAAAAACCGTAGTTAATCCTTCCGAGCCTCATTTTGCGTAAGAAAGGGGCCTAGAATCATTGTCCAATGCATAAAAATATTTCTCACCTGCATCCCGTCAATTCCATCGATTATGTCTTCGTTGGCATTGAACAACAAATCATCGTCGTTGACGTCTGGATTGATATGCTGTTCTTGAAAAGCAGTCTGTGATGACTATAAAAAGATTTAGATCTCATTACTTTCCCTTGTTTACATGAAGACAAATTCTTAATTTATACTAAAATGTCTTTTCATCGCACCTGTGTTGTTGCTGATGTCGGAAAGACTAGAATATGAGTGCAGGACACATCTTGAGGCGTTGACAGTGACGACGAAGAGCCAGCCGCGCCAAAACGCTCGTCGGGAGTGAACTGATCCGGCATGAGTCTGAGACAGCTGTCTGGTTCCAGCGACACCAGGCAAGCCGACAAGACGCACGGGGTGTCAACCGGGTATTGATAGGAGCATTGCTTACACGCATCCTTTAGTTGATTTGAAGCTCGCACTAAGCTCTTTCTGCTGAGAAGCGTGCTCCAACTTTCCAGCTCTCCGTGCCCAATACGACCAACCCTGCCCACAACCAGTCGCCAGGGTGTCACGCCTATTGACATTATTCCTAAGATGAAGTCCATCAACTTTTGCAGTCCATGTTTTCTTGGTGACGCTTTTCTTCGTCTCGATCTATTTGGTACGTAAATACTGATTGCAGTAGTTTCAAGTAATTCTCCCCGGTCATCGGTGGCAGAAGCAAGGAGCCAACGCTGGTCTTCAGAGATGCAGTACGACACGTAAAGCACTGATGATGACGTTGGGATGACTGGCCCAGAAGATGAGTTTCCGCTGCTGACCATGCCGCCAACTGATGGAAGTCCACCTAGCCACTCTACCCCTTCTGAAACCTTCTCTTTCACCGGAGCCAAGATGTAAGGCGGAGGGTAGAGTTTATATGCACTCTTCTTTTTGTCCTGAATAAAAGTTACACGATCACGAAAAATGAAAGAAAACAAAGTTGGGTCATATTTGTAAGGCATGTCTCACATCTTTTGTTTTCATAAATAATTCAGCTGCTGCCGCCGGACCGAACCCGGTTAGGGATCTGACATTGTTCTGATGTATGAGGAGTCTTCTGCACTGAGAATAGACCGTCATCGACAACGCCCTCATTTGATCATTCCTAAATTTACTGTCCACAGTGCTATTCCCTAAGCTTAGAATATCTTCCAATGAGACAATCTGGAATAAAACACAGAATTTGAATTTAAGTTATAAGGTCGTCCACATGAAATAATCTTGTCCAGTCTTACTTGTAAGGTGATGTTGTTCTTTATAACTTCGGGAATATGGTTTAACATTGTGGCGAAACATCTCATTAGTCCAAGGTTAGCCATCCTGAATAGACCACATCGGTGAGATTCAGATTGAGTTATTGATAAAAGAGGGAGCATTGACATTTTCCCACTACATTACCTGTGAATCTCCTTATTATCAGACGCATAGCTAAAAGGTTCCACAAGGTAGATGACAATAGCAGGTGGATCTCTTTCGTCCTCATCTATGGTCTCTTGACTTGATCCTTCCCGGGACGCTGTGTATTCGGTTTCTGTTAGAGAATAGACGGCTTTAACTTCTGTTTCTATACTTCAAAAAATAATTTGCAATAAATAAGTATGGTCAATGGTGTGAATATGTACCAAATTCAGTTTTTGGAGTTGGAGGGCCTTGTGTTGTATTTGATCCGTCCGCATTTGGCGGTGGCATCTTTGGCGAGGGTGTCGGCCTCTCCACCAATCCAGCTCTTGGGACGGAACTCGAGGTTGATGAGTTCGGAGGGTCTAGCAAAGTCTGGTCCAGAGATACCTGCGTTAGTTGAGGAGCCAAATAGTGACGACAAACCTGAAAAATATAGCAGTCAGTCATTTTCAATAATTGAGCCAATTTATGGCTTCTGAGATGGGGTTCATTTAACTATATAGTACCTGGGCGTACAACCGCAGAGTTGCAGAAACTGGAGTGTCAGGAAGTACAGTGAACCATTCGTCGACAGGTTCGTTTGCAAGGTTTGTAGCTGCTGTTCGCCCAACTCTGAGTATTCCATCCCTTAGCACCTTGGTGATGGGGCAATGTCTTCCCAGCTGACAAACCTCGTACATAGTCGAAAGCTCCCTGAAGTACGCTCGAGTCTTCTGAAGCACAAATTCGTTATCAGGAGCAACGACAATGTAAGCAATATCACGTGGATATGCATATGGTTCCAGTAATAGCTTTTCCCAGAATTTGATTGACAAAGGGCTCAGTGCCAAGAAATCCTTCTCGGAACTAACTAGTATTGATGGTATTGGCTGCGGTTCGCACCGGTCTTCAGTTCCTTTAATGAGGAGTGCAAGAACAAAATTATTAAGCCAGTCAAAATGTACATTGTTTTCGACAATTTATTTCACTTACCTCTTCCTGCTAAGCGATGGAACTGCCTCCAAGTAAGCGGACCAGACACGTTATACTGAGCGTCCCACTGTTTTGCGTGAACCGCATCTTGCAACAGTGGTAGCAGAGCCTTCATGACTTGCATGACATCCTACAACGTAGATGAAGACTTATGTACATTCACAATACTACGTTCCACTTCATTAAACGGCATAACGGCAATGCCCCTTACTTGGCTTGATTGCGGGCCGCGAGCCCAAATGTATGGCCATTTGTGCATGAAGAGGAAGTTTGGCTTCAAAGGAAGTGCTTCTTCGGGAAGACGCGTGAATCCAGATCGACCACTTGCTTCGAGCATGAGAGTTCTGCCATGTTCTAGAGCTAGCAGCGCTGCTCTATTGCCGTCTAGGTACTCAAGACGTTGTATATTGTGTGTTTTCTCACTCCATCTGCAATTCAGCGTTTTAATATGACCAGTAGAGCGCTTGAATTTCAAGGAAACATATAAGATATATCTTTAAATGATTCTTGGCGTACCTGTGATTTACAACGTCCCCAGTGAAGCGAGATGCGAAGTTTTTTCCGTGCAAAACAAGACACTGCTCTCTCAGGAGCTCCAACAAATAGGGCGGTATGTTATCCAAAATTGCGGAGTATCCAGAAGCATCTTTGTCAGCAAGTATCGCAGCCATACTCGAGTATTTTGAGTCAAGAAGTAGGAAAGATGGTTTCTTCTGTTCGTACCACTCATCGGTGTTCAGAACTAACGGTGCCAAGGCAGGAGTTGCAATTTCATACTCGTCCTCGTAAAATAATCCAGCTCGATGAGCAAGTCTAGTAGAATAGATAAATTGCCAAATGAATTCTTGAAACGGACAAGCCTCATCTTCTTACCAAATTAGTGTCAAACTTACCTTCTGTTGACGCTAGCGCTGAACCCACAGTTGCACCTGACGTGGTCTTCGGGGTTCGGGTCAGGAATGTACAAGCCAACTTCAGACCCTCGAATGTTTCCAACAACTCGATTTCCAGCGTTGCATACGCACATTGTGCAGCTATCGAAGTTGTGGTCCCGGAACAAATTGATTACTGAGTCCGCGAGAGAAAGGTTGACCACTAATGCGTGAGCCTCCAAACTTCTTGAACCATACAACTGCGATGGCCCTTGATGGGCAGTCTGATTGTGTGAAACAGATCCGTGCGGTGTTTGCTTCAGGTACATGTTACTTGAGGGGCTTCCAATGTCGAATGGAGCACCTGGAATATAACAATAATTATCCAATTAACCTTCTCTTTAACCAACCCATATTTAGTTTTAAAAGTTTTGACTCTAAGAGCCTACCCCTCATGGAATTCGTTGCAGGAGATATTGGAGACAGCCCAGGTCTCATTGGTGTTTGTGAAGCATGCGAGGAGCCAGCATAGTGAGAATGGTGATGGGAATGAGAATGAGATGTTGGAGGCGGCATTGAATTAGAATGCTGGGATTGGCGAGAAAGAGATGGTGATGTGCTGTGATGCCAACTTGGTTTGTACATGCAGTTCTGGAGCCCAACAATTGGTGGCAAGGTTTGGCTGGGAAGAACTGACAGTGGCGTATACTTCGGCGAGCATTCCATTTTATAGATAGTCGGAACTTTGTATACGTAAGACCAATCCTTTGCTGGTAAGCGTGACTGGTTGCCAGATTTCCAAATGTCCTTTCTTGATTCACTTGGCTCGTCAGGCGGACTGTACAACGTGGAGTACGAGTCCAATTGGCGTCTCAAACAGTTGGTGTCGCTGAAGCCGTCAACGATGGTGGTCTCGGACATCAGACCGCAAGGAGACGCGATGGGATTGTGTTCGTGCGATGGAGGTGTGGGGAACATTTTTGATAGCTCTTCTGGCCTAAGACTTCCAAGCCCAGATTTCTGCTTGGAACTGGTCGAAATATTGGTGATGAGTTCTTCAGCGCTGGAAGGCTTATTAGATCCTGGTGGAGTGGGCGCCTGAAACTGTACAACATTCGGACCACACTATGTCAATTGTTATTCCCACAGCGAAACAGGATTTTAACCGCGAAATGATTCTACTTACCGTTTCGTCACTTGAAGTATCTGAGTTGTCAAATATTTTGTCCAAATCAGAATACGATGGCTGAAGACCAGCGCTCGTGAATAAGTCGTTTGAACCATGAACAGTGTCACTTATGCAAGGTGGACTCCTGTCATCGTCCTTTAAGTTAATTATAAATTATTAGAATTTGACACCAAAGGGAGCTTATTGAAAATCGTGGGGTTTGGAGTCAAACTAAATGGTCAAGAAAAGAAGCTTACTTTCCCATCTTTTCTCTTCAGGCCACCTATGTTGATCGTAGGCGCGTGATTCTCATCATCAAATTCATATGGATCTGAGGGACGATGCGATCTCATTGATCCACTTGGTACGTAGGATTCATCTGGCTTCTTCATGCCATAGCCCCAGCTGTATAAACTGTCCCTTATTTTCTTCGTTTCAGCTTCGTCATCTGTCTTTCTCCTCTTGAACGGATGGCTTAACCTAGACGAAGTTGTAAGATGTTAATCAAAAGGGTTTCAGTGTAAACAATGTACTAATCGCATCAAGTTCACCTACCAATTTTCTATGACGGTAAAATCAAATATTATTTCGGAAGGTTGATTTTCACTCTCATCCTGAAGCAGTGGTTCGTATTGATTGCTGGGAAGTGCTGGTCTCTTCAGTGTAACTCTCTCGTAGATGATGGGCCCATTAGTCCCCGCATTGCTATTATTCTGCTGCTGACCTTGTGAATTCTGAGAGTCGTCTCGTTGGTTGGTGTTATTGACGCCGTTAGTACCCGAATGCTCAACTGAATCTGCTTTAGCACCTTCGTAACAGTTCGTTACTGGCGAGAAACTCTACAAGAACAATAAATTTAATAAACGTGATACGTAACGTAATGGTGCATGCAGTAAATTGACTCACTTGACTCTGTGCAGAAGACATAAACTTCTGACCAACACTCTCAGAAGACAACATTGGAAGATTATCGTTGCCTGATTGTGGACTTGGAACAGGGTTAGTTGTATCCTGAGGAGGAACAGACGATTGTTGTGATCTGGGAGTAGCGGGTGCAACAGAAGCCGGAGACTGTCCTTCACTTCCTAAAGCTGCGGATATGCTAGCCGGTCCTGCCTTGTACGACGGTGGTCCAGCCAATGGAGTACTCGGAGCAGTCAGTCCAAGTCTGAGCAAATTGTAAATTATTTTAGAAATCAATTTGGTAAGATTACTCGAGTTGAATATTAACAATTGAAGAAGCAGGAACTTCGAATGTACTCCGTTCACTCAACAAATACCAACCTGATGCTAGCCGTGAGATTGCTTGTTTTTTGAGAATCAGTGCCTTTGCTAGACCCATTGGTGTTGGTGGGTTGAAGAGGTTTTGAAGTATCATCCACATCCCAGATTTGAGACCAATTCTCCGCCCGAGTTAGCAGCTGATAATTCCTTTTATGAAAAGAACTTCGCTTCAATCTCGAACTTTTCGAACTGTGACTGGAGTGCCCATGTCCATGGCTGCTTCTTGACCCAGGCAGACGTTTGCATCTACAATAACCAAAGCGAAGTATGAAATCAGTACTTGATCAGCTTTATCACAGGGCATAGGGCAAAACTATCATTGTGCAAAATACTAATATTTAAAACTATACCTTGAGCAAGAGCATTGAATTCTCTTTGACGGATCAATAAAATCCCAGTAACTAGTTGGATCCGTGGATACAGACACTGAGCTTGGATTATTATAATTTTCTCCTGTACCCTTAGACGAACTTAGAATACTTTCTTGCCAAACTCGTTCTGGTAAGAGTCCTTCTACCTTCACCACCTGCATGCACCATAAGAATAGTATATATGATGGAAAATTATTCACTTTGAAATTCAGACATTTCTCACCTCCTGAGCCAGCGGGGTGTCCAGCGCCTTTGCCGGGCGTGATTTAGCATTGCTCTGTGTGAGTTTAGATCTACTCTTCGAGTTTACCGCGGGTGTGCAAGTTACTGGAGGGCGAACTGGTTCATCCATCTCGGTACTAAGGACATAGCACGAAGGATATCGCATTCTGACGCCTCCCACCAAAACCTCCAAGACGGGAGGCAATGACGATGTTGAACCGAGCGGGTTTGACCTTGAGTTGGGAGGTGGCACAGGCAGTGTCGTTTCATAAGTAGGGCTTTTAAGTGTTGCGTCAATTGGGTAGAAATGCTTCCATTCCTCCAGAATCTTATTAGTTGCTGGCTCACTAACTCGATGTGCCACCCCAGTGAGAGTACCCGAAAGACCATACGGAGCAAGGATTACTGCAATATGAAGACACATTCAAACTGCCATACATGCAGCTTCCCGATTGAGCTAATCATGCCTTCTCAGCTTCTCACCTGGCATACTAGACGCCTGAGGCTGACTACTGGCAAAAAGCTGTTTGTTTATCCTCCGAACGACAGGATGTTGTCTCACATCAACGCTCATACAAACTGTGCTTTCCCCGTGGACGAAAAATGAAAAGGAGAATGAAAGCTGCATCGGAAAACTGCAAAGAAACAAGTCGACCGTATTGTATCTCTTTAATTGATGTGAAAAGTCAAAACAAACCTTTTCAAAGCGGTTTTTTGGTTGTCATCACATGGCTGAATAAACCATTTCCCTATCCTTACGAATTCCCGGGATAAGAGGCATCTGAAATAGGAATGGTTCATTTAGCGGTCGAATCAGGTAAGACGTCAATGCGTGAAAGTAATTCTGTTTGGTTTCAAGCAGCTAGTGCAAGTTAGTAACTAAAGTACATTTGATGCAAGTTGAATTACCTTTCAATTAAGTTATGCAAGGCTTTAAATAACAGAGTTCGGCATTCGTAGGACAGTCCACTTTCCCATGAACCTTGCTCACCATCTACAACAAAGAGGATCGTGAAAAAACGCATATGCACTAATTAGAATTGGGTCGAAAAATTCAAACTTAACTGAAATAGAGTTTACAGAATGAAGTTGTAAAGAAGTCAACGCAGTTTACAGCATCCAGCAAGCAGACAACCAATGCTACAACATTACCTTTCGCTTTCCATCCAATATTTTTTACAGTGCGTGATGATCGGTATTTTCATGGACATCACTTGAAACTATTCTGAGAGCGAAAGTGCAGCAGTCTACAGCATCCAAAAAGACTCCCGATGCTACCATACCGTTTGCCTTTGATTCCATCCATATTGTTTAGCAAATACTTGATGATCGGAATTTTCATGGGCGATTGATACTCCTGATGAGAGCGACAGTGCATTCTACAGCGTCCAAAAGAAGTCAGACTCCCAAAGCTACCTTACCCTTCCTTTTCCTTCGGATATCTTGCAAATGGAATTATTTGATGATCGGCACAGGCAGGCGAAGCTGGTTTCGTTATACTGAGAGCGAGAGTGGCAGAAACAGCTCTATAAAATAAAGAAAAATGGGTTACTAAACTTAACAGCAGCATATACTTGAAATTAGGAATAATATGCAAGTCTGAATTCATAACATTTATGTATTTCGTACATAAGTCCTGAGGAATATCCCAATTAAAGTAACCCATGCTTTATGCAAACCTTTATCACCACCACCGCATTATAAATGTTGTGATAATTGAAACGTAAGCGAAATATCCGGTATTTAGAGGATCATTCCTTAATAAAATTGGTGTTCTGCAACCTGCAAGATGTTCGCTCACATGCGACCTGTGACTAGTTTTAGACGCAACGCAATTCGAGATCGATTGTCAGCATACACTTCTTATTTTTTAGTATCTTAGGACCATCGAACAGGATAGGAGAGCAGCGATGCGAAAATGTCAAGGTACCAAGGCCGTTTGACATAGTGCTTACTGGCAGGGCTGAGCGTGAGAGTGGAAGCTCAAGACATGAAGTTGTAGTCAATCAAGCACATGACAGGACAGTATAAATAGTGATTCATTACGTACCTGCTTTAAGTAACTGGGGGTTGACCAAGGCTGAAAGATCTGGATCTTCACCGTACCAAAACAGCCACAGCTCCTTCGGACCATTTAGCGATGGATTATTAAAGTTTCCTTGGAGTGCAGGTATGTTAGGAATAGGCAGATGAGAAGTTGATGTCGGAGGATATGATCCTGACCCAGGCTGGTTCATTCCTTGGCCTGGGCTCATGCCAACTGCTCCCAAGTGAGGCGGTACATTGTTTTGTTGTATATAAGTAGAGTGGTTGGGAGTATTACTAGAATTCGGGCCAGGTGGGTGGAAGAAATGTTGGTGCGAAAGTGATGATGGAAATTGGTCGAGTGGTGTTGACGGTGTCTGGGCTGTCTTGGAGCTGGGAGAATTTCTCCACACACACAAGATGTTTGCAGCAAGACACTTCGCGAAGGAGCCCAGCACGGGGTCATCTAATGGTCCACAGGAATGATGGGGGTGGCCCAACCCCATCGTTCCGTCGGACACCAAACGCCGCCATTTGATGCCACACAAGTCCGTCTACAAACAAAAATTATGAACTGTTTAGTAAACACGACAAAAACGGAGACGTATTTAATTGTTTATTTTATAGTGGGATTCTAACACTTGACGGACAAGCTGTTATAGCAGTCTATGTGATCATTTATGCTTAATTTGATTATCAACCTGATTATCACGCCTGACAATTATAATCATACGGAGCACGTGCTAGCGAAGTCAACACTCACTGCCGCCGCACAGGAGGTCTTAGACAGCTGAGATAATAGACAATACTTTGATATTTGGCCTTTTATTGAATGGGATAGAAAACTTCCACAGAGCTACAACTACTTAGAAGCTGTGAAACTGTCAAAGTCAAACACTTTGTGGAAAAGCGGAGAGGGTCGGGATAAAATACTGAACTCTGAATTCAGAGGTGAAAGTACTGAACTCAGAGGTGAAAGTACTGAACTCTGAATTCCGAGATGAAACTACTGAAATTACGAAAGCTTAATGGCGAAATTATTGAAAACTAGCGGCCGGGTCTTGCGCGCCTGCGCGCGCGTGAATTTTCTAGTTCTTGACTTGC